>AP025071.1:7887807-7899890 GCA_036186865.1 Eustoma russellianum
CGATCCTTGTACTGAGGTACTTTACCTATTAACTCTGCTGGCTATCGCCAAATAAGGTAAGAAACCATGTAGGGATCTAAAGATAGAGTTAGAAGGGTAAGTATACCTCTAATCTCATCAAATTCTTCTCCTAGATTAGAATAACTCATGCTCGACCTACTCGGACTATACTGACTATACTTGATTACCATACCCTAGATTCATATTCAAAACTAGCAACATATGAAACTCTCACAAGAAGGATGGAAAGTCGTGGAATTGATTGAAGTTAGCCAAGTTCTCTTAGCCGTTACGTTAGGGTGACTCGAGAAAGCTTGAAAGGGAATTCCGAGAGCCCTTAAGCTTGAAGCTATCCGGCTTCAAGCCGTGAAGGAGGAGTCCGAGTTGTAAGTAAAATAAGGAAGATCGTTCCTCAGCGCATCCGTTTACTAATAACTAATAACATATATAGGTACGAAGCTATAGGGCTTAATTCAGCTTGAATAGGGAAATGAGTTTCACATAGTGAAACGAATCCCTAAGATGCAATCAATCGTAAGACCTGCGTTCGGCTTTCCCTTCTATATATCTTCCATCCCTTGAAAATAGCCTTCCATCGCGTTCCAGTCGTGCAGTTCTTTCTCGAAAAAAAGTTCCCTCTCAATGTGTGTATGCAAAAGTCAAAGGCTAGGCAGGTCAAGGTTAGAGGGCAATCTCATATTCTAAGTATGCTCCCTATCTTTTTTCAGTTTCTAGGGCTAGGAAGTTCTCTTTAAGTTAAGCAAGCGCTTTTGTTTGAGATCCTGGAGAAAAAAGAAGATCGAATCTTTTCTTTCTGCTTTCGAGTCGGTTGCTCTCCCTGCGGTTTCCTTGGATGAGAACGAGCATAATTGCTGGCCATTTCTTTTCTTGAGTTGCAGTTCCAGTGAGATCAGTAAAGATAGTTAGATAACTGAATCCATGCAGTGATCAAGCCAGTTCAATCAGGTGATCATAGTAGATTAGCTTCGGCCCTCTTTTTAGAATACCTTATTACTCACTCGCTAGAAGGAAGAGTCTTGACGTAAGGTTCCGCAGGAAGGTTCTTTGCGAGAGTAGTTTCTGGGGAGAGGGAAAGAAAAAAAAAAAGATTCTCCTCAAAAAGATTATTCATCAGGAAATGCCGTATGCTTTAGCAAAAAAGACGGGGCTCTAACTCCCTCTCGGTAGAGCTTTTCTTTCGATTAGAAGATTAGGTATAGGGCTTAGATTCGACAGGAAATATCGTATGTAAGAATGAATGGATTCTGAATTCAAATCATCTTCAATCTATCAAGCTAGTCTAAGTAAGCTATCCGTTGCGAAAAGCCATCGACCAATAGTGCCCTAGTTACCTGCGGGTCGGGCCGGTCAGCCTTTCTTTGGCTAAGCCGATTAAGATCGATTTATTTGAGTGAACTTTGATCTCCTTTACTTGATTGATAGGAAAGTGACCCTTGGCTATCTTACGAAGAGCCTAACTCTCTCATCTAAAAAGATTGACACTAAGCGAGCAGACTGGACTAAACCAAGGACACTTCTGGAAAGGTTCCTTTGATAGAAGAAGGGATTCGTTTATCAACTCATATGAGGAATAGGGAAAAGGGATTCGTTGAACATAGTTCAACTCATTCGGTCCTTGTTGAATTTGCTGGTATCATAAATTCATAGATAAAGAAGTTGTGGATCCCGTTAACGGAGTTCTATGTCTGGGAAAGAGAAAGAGGGTAGGCAAATCCCTAGTCGGAGTCTCTAATACTTCATTAGTGTGGAGCTAGGCATGGTCAGCATAGAGTAGCGGTCTTACTTTCTTCTTGACTTGACTGCTAGACCCCACCTGCGAATCCTTATCCCTATCCCTTTGTTGATGAATCGCACCTTTCCCCTTCATTTCATTCTTTCTTTACGCTATTAGCTTCATCGAATTCAGGATAAAAAAAGTCTTAAATCAGGGGAGTCTTTTGGGCTGCACATGCAGCAAGAATGTGCTGCCCATACTTACTTTGAAAGTAAGCACAAGAGTTCCTGCGGATTTTCTATGTATAGTATAGCCATTCTGATCGGCACGCCCTTGGCAAGTCTAGCTACTGGCTTCGCTCGTGAGTTAACGGCTTTGATCCTGCTAGAGTTCTGCTCGAGCCTGAGTTTCAACTCGTCGGAAACTAGTCCATTTTGGCTTGCACTGACCAGTGCTGTGGTCTTTCGACCATTGATCTTATCTTACGGAATAACATCGACCGACCTGGGAATCGGAGATGCTTGCTATGAGCAAGGTCCTGAACTGAGATACGTATCTTTCGGAGATTTCCGCTCTCATAGAGTCTATTCTACAAAGCCAGGATTATTTCCTCCTTCACTTCAGCTTCAGGTCGACAAAGGAGGATTTCATTGCTTGATCATTCGCTACCTGCTCTTTTCTCTGGTTTAACCAAATAGAGTGGTCATGAGCTCCCTTCTTATCTTTTATTTACCAAACTGTATACCTTGAGGCACCTTCGTTTTCATCCGTGGGGGTGGGATAAATTTCTTTTGATGTCGCCCTTCCAAAGAAAAGGCGACTGCTAGCGAGCAGGAGGACGAAATGAGGGGGAAAGAAGTCCAGGGATCCCATTTATCCAAAGGAAATAAATAGAATAAGAAAGTCTGCCCAAGGCATGTACCAAATCTTTCACATACCCCCACCAGGTCTCTGGCTCCGCAAAGAAACTAGCTAAAACAGAGCTCGTGGGTTGATCTTTAAGCTAGAAAAACCCATGTTTAGAGTCCAACGAAGGCGGAAATGAGTTCAGATCGTGAGATTCTTCTAGCAGAGATAGGGGGAATCATTCTTCCTCTTGTCCAAGCTAAGGAACTTAGGCCGAAGAGTCCTGACAAATGATGATTCAGACGAGATTCGGCATCTGACTATTACCAGAATGGAATGTGCATGTCTGGCTTTGGCTTAGCGAGCAGACGAGTTCCGACTGGGTTCACTTAAGCTGAAGCTGCTAAAGCAACTGCCAATTCCCAGTCCTAAGCATTAGCAGTCACTGGTCTCTTGATTGTTCATCCCGGTGAAAAGATGAATGCTAGTATAATGGATTACTATTACAGTGAAGAAAAGTACACTACTCTTAGTGTACTTTAGCTGTCAGTAGTACGACTGCCATGGATTCCACTTAACATGGGGAACCCTTAGTCTATACGGGCGAACTCCCTTCGGTCCCGCGGAGGGCTTTTCGAGTGACGATTGACTCTATAGATGAGGAACTCGCTTACTTACTTATCTTCATCAGTTCTCTCTCTAATATCAAGCGACTTTCCTTTTTAGTCGATCGTGATCCCACCCACCCACTTACCTTATCCTTCCTCCGACCCTTTCTCTTTATCTCTTGCGCTTCTCACCACCTCAGCTATTCGTTTCCATCGATACGTTAGCCACCTCCTCGTTGCAAAAAGGAGATCTCCTTTCTTCGTCCTTCTTCCGAAAAAAGCAATCCAAACTCTCTATCCTACTAATGATCATGCGATGAGGCTAAGACAGGCCAAAGATCAACAGAACGGTTTCGATCTTTCGAACGAGAACTCATCGTGATGGGTAGGTGTATCACACCGGCAAGCTCGCCCGCCTCTGTTTAGTCTTTCTTGGATGATAAAAAGACATTCCCTTGTGAGTCAAATTTCTTATTCCCAACCTTCCTTCATTCATTCAAAAACCTTAGTTCCTGGGGGATCTACAAACCTTAGTGCTCGCTTCGCATACTCCCGGAAAAGAATTCCTTTTTTTCTTCAGCTTGTTGTTATTCCTTCTCCGAGCAACCCCTCTCTGAGCCCGATCCATCTTAGTTCGATTAGGAAGTCCATGCACAACGAGAGCGAAGTCATGCGAACTCAGAAGCAGCAGCAGATGGAAAACAAGGAGAAACGAATAAAGGGCATTCAGCAAAGACAACAGCAACTGCTGGGGATCCTCCCTTTACCCAAACCTAACGAAACCCACCGAATAGAAAGAGGTGTTACGTCGCTTAGACCTATTTAATAGTTTTAAATGTGATAGACATGTAACCATAAGAAAAATGCTAAAACTGACAGCTGTAGCCTTAGTCGCTTAGCACCTGTAACCGATTTCACTATTACCCGCCTCAACCGATCTTAGCTCGGACATGCCAACAGCCAATACTGACTCTTTTCCCTGGGAAAGCTAATCAAAACGAATACGGCTTGAACCCCTTATCTTTGAGACTGCCCTTAGGCAACTCTATGTAAGTCATTTAACAGCGGATAGACACAAAACCCTCACACGAGAGCCAAAAATCTTTCGTTAAGATAATTCGCCCGGAGAGCAATCAACGCTATGGCTGCTTTAGGACAATTCCTGCCTTAAGGGACCCCCTACTGTGACAACTGCTACTACGCATCCCACATCAGATAATGCTTTCGACAAAACTACCCTTTATCCAGCATATCACCATGACCTGGCACAGAACCAATCTTCACTTTTCGACATCCGTAACAGATTAATAGAAGCGCAGTTACAACTGAATGTCTTAGATAGCTGTAAGTGAAATTCAATATTAATTAAGGCTACTAAGTAGTAGCGAGGAATGTGGCTAGCTCCGCTAGTATACTTACTTGCTAGTTATATTATAGGGGAAGGCTAAAGCAGGGTAGCGAAACTATGTTGGCTTGTTTGTTAGAGCTAGACTGTTGAGTTAAAGTTTGCCCCAACTTTCTTACTTGCGAACGGGCATTTTCGGGGACTCGCCTGCCACTAAGGTCTTGGGACAGCGAGAAGGAATAAAAAACAAATACAACAGGGAGTGACCTCGGGTAAGAAGGGGAATCCCACAAATTCTACTGGGGAATTACACTGGCACGGGAAAGAAATGAATTGGGCTTAGACACTAGGCATATACATATACGGAATCACATGCGGAGATGAGACTATGGATAACATAAGCGAGAAGAGACATCTTGTTTCGGCTACCCTGAAACACGCGACCTTACTGCAACGGTGGCATCCGCCTTTGAGAATGAGATACCTTTTGCGGAAATAAAGATTCGTCGGTAATGTGTTTAAGGCTGTAGGTTTAGGTGTGATGCTTTCTTTCTAGCGGTAGGTATAGTACCAAACGCTTCTTCTGCGGGTTCTTCAATTAATAATATTTATATATAAATAAAGATGATGATCAGAGGAAGCAAAAAACGGAACTCAAACCTTATTGATTAGCTGCTTTACCGGTTCGGGTAAGAGGGCTACCCTACACTAAATCTGAACTAAACCTTGTCGCTCTTCTCGATTGAAGCACCGCTATTCATTCGTGCAAAGACCATCCGGCAGGCGCACGCACAAGGCGGCCCTCTTATATAATATAGTACTACACAGGGAGTAAGGAAGGACGGACTTTCTAACCACCACCTAGAAGAAGTTAGCAACTATTTGCACAGATTGGGCGTAAAATTCACTGTTGGCGCCAAGAGTTTTTAAACTATAAAAAATCCGTTCTTTCTAAATCTTCCGGATTTTGTTCTACAAGCGCCTCTACAACATCGTAAGGTTGTATCCCCTGCGGTAGCGGAATGTTGAAAGTGTGAGAAGCCGAACAGAAATTTGTTCTTTAATAGTTTCTGCAACGGATTCTATCACACGCTCTTCGTAGGTTTCCATAGTCATTTGGCGCAAGGTTTTTTTACCTTCCTCTTGCCCCTCTCAACTCAAGAGGGCCACATCTCAAACTATCCGAAGAATTCGCTCTATCGCTTCTTACGATCACTCTGCCTTTCTTTTAAGAACAACTTCCTCGAACTCCTTCTCACTTGCACCGGGGCGACTTCCTTTCCCGCCTTTTGCTTTTTTCAAAGAAAGGAGAACACAAGGAGATTTCAGCATCTGTCCATGGAAGACTGAATGTTCGAATACGGATGAGAGGTGTTAACGATGTTTCTGTCTGGCGATATAATACCATAGACTTTATATGCGAAAGAGGAGCAGAGGGGGTTCATTCCCAATTAGAAAACTGAAAAGCACAGAAAGAAAAAGGAAGGTCTTGTCTTAAAAGGGGGCCAAGTCAGCCCTAGAAGATGGAACGAATATCGAGTAAATTGCCATTTTCCTTTATCAACTTCTTTCGTTTGACCCCGTGAGCTCCCTCCCTCAAACTCGCTATCGGGGCTTAAACCCGGCCTAGGAACAACCACCCGAAAAAGCAGAATCTAAGACTTCACCCTACTGGAATAGAAAATGAAGGCACCTTCGTTACAGGAAGAGGTGGTGATTTGACTTTGAATGGACAGAAACTCCAGCTGGTTGACCTGGTTACCTCTGCCAAAGATGCAGTGGATTGCTAAAAGATCGATTGGAAGCCAAAAACACCAACTTTCTTAAAGTTTGATCGTTCAGATGAAACTGAGAATCTATTTAAGACAAAATCCTTCCTTTCCTTGCTAGTTGGAAGCTCCTGCAGCGTCAACAGCAGCGGTCATTGCCCCCTTTCTGGCTTCCTTGCTTGGTTCCCTTCCTTGCCTATAGGGAGCTCCTTGCTGGCAATGAGCCTCCTACCTTCACGTGCCCTGCTAGCTCTATCGATAAGGAATTCTTCAACCCGTCCCTCCATTCAAGACGGGAATGGGCTTAAGTCATTCCATCCTCTATTCTATTGGGAGTGATGGATGCTAGCGAAGAGAAGGACGGGATTCCATCGACTTGTCCAGCGCGAGGGATTCCCTACTCTCGGAATGGGCACCTTTGCGTATCTGCCTATTCTGATCCTATTACGTAAAGGCTGGTTCACAATCAGATAGACGTTCTACATCTGGTTATTGCACTCTAGTAGGAGGTAACTTAGTTACCTGGAAAAGTCAGAGACAGCCGATAGTACTTTAAGGGGTGGCCCGGTCAAGCGCTGAAGCTGAGTATAGAGCTATGGCTCACGCCGCATGTGAACTAATGTGGCTCAAGAATCTCCTAACTGAGATTGGGCAAATGCCTATAGAAATGCATTGTGACAATCGGGCGGCCATCCATATATCCTCTAATCCAGTCTTTCATGAGCGCACGAAGCATATTTCAGTGGCCCTATCTTTAATGCACTTCATTAGGGAAAAGTCTCAGGTCGGACTCTACTGTTTTCTCCTGATTGTCAGAATATAAATCACTAATAGCCGTAAGGTCCCCCCTAAGGAAGACCTAAAGAGCCAATCAAGCCCTTACGCCCCAACCATTAATGCTTCTTTCGAGGAAGACCCGCCTTACTTCACTAAGGCACTTCCCAATAAAGAGCAAGGAGCTAAACCAACGATAACAAGATGCATCTCCAACTATACATAACCGCATCCACAGAGGAGGGAGGGTTAGTCAGTTTCGGCAGCGAGGAAGGAAAGAAGAAGAAGCAGGGTCGATAGCAAGTAGAGAGAGCGCTCAAAGCCAAAAAGGAAAAGAAGACCTAAAAGGACACCTGCAACCAAACCAGCAGTCATCAGAGGCGTCCTTAGGCCTTTTCATCATAAACCTGGAGCAAAGACCGTCCCAACCATCCAGACCAAGACAAGAGGGCACAGATACCGAAAATGGAAAACAAAGGATAGATAAGATCACCCCAGAAACTGAAGAAAAGCAGAGGAGGAAGGGAAGGAGGTCCTCATATCGCGTCCACCAGACCCAGTGTGGACCAGGAGGGTAGTGACACTTGTCGTTCAAGATAAAGGGGAACGGTTCGCGATCGATAGAGGGCGTCGTTTCCGTTGATACGTAACGTATGAGCACGGCGTGGTCTCTCTCCGGACGGAATTGACAGAGCTCCAGACAGGGAATGCATTCTTCTTCTCCCCCTCCCTTCGTGATATCTTCCCGCCTCCCTCGGGCCTGGCTAGACTATCATGTGACCTCGTACCTCGCTTACTAGCTGATCGAACGAATAGGAGACGCGAAAGTTCACTACACAAATCCATCCCCCGGCCCTTGAACCTTCTTTTCGCTGCTCGAAAACGAGGGTGGTCGTAGATCAGGAGATTTCATGGCGGGAATCGGGAAAGTCGCTTCTTAATATGAGGAGTTTCAAGAACCCGCTGTTTTGTATGCATTGTATCGGCAAAGGGATCGGTTCTCTTCGTTTCGTTCGAAGCGTGAATGAATGATAAGCACTTCCCCACTTAGACACGAAATCAATAACAGACCCGGTTACTGGAGGCAAAGGTTAGCTATCGGAACCCCCTTGACCTTATTATTTCAGTAGCATTACAGTTAAAAGCAAGGCAGGCATTTCAACACAGGGATTACCAATCCACTAGATCTGGCGTGGCAGTTGGATTGGAGACGAAGTTGGAATGGCCGCTCGAAACCAGTGGCCTGATTCCATCATTGATTCGGGCAGAGAGATATTAGCCTTTGACTCCTTCTCATTCTCATTGGGCGAGGAATCAAAACCTAAAGCAGGGGCCTAGCCTAGTGCACCAACCAAAAAGAATCCCCAAGGATTCCCAAAAGGAAGAAAAGAATCCGGTTCATGCATTGATACATCATTAGTCCCCCCCC
Source organism: Eustoma russellianum (assembly GCA_036186865.1). Lineage (NCBI taxonomy): Eukaryota > Viridiplantae > Streptophyta > Magnoliopsida > Gentianales > Gentianaceae > Eustoma > Eustoma russellianum. The sequence continues at coordinate 7,896,314 of AP025071.1, forward strand.
CCTAATTATATGAGCCCTACGTATATGAGCAGAGTCCGATTGAATTGGCCTGGCCCTAGTTCAACTCTTTCTCCCGTGTGTAGGTTTCGAGTTGTTCGAAGGATCGGAGGCATTGTTGTCCGATTCCTAGGATCATTTGGGGGCACCCCACAACTACCGATGATCTTTGACTTATTCCCCGGCCCACCTCTTAGTAAGCTCCTTCCTTCTTCGTAGTCCTCTGCCGCACTCTAAGACTTAGAAAAGAATTGTTTGTTCTTTTTTCATTGAAGAAAAAGGATCACCCCCTTTCCTTTTTTTGGAAATAGCTCACGCTCACCCGCTATCTCGCTGGGGGGGCCCCCCTTCTTCGTGGAAAACACGAGCATCTTTTTTAATGGAGGTGGGCATACCACAAGCCGTTATCTCCAATGTAGGCAAACATTTTGCTCCATGAAGCCGAGCTGACTTAGTCGTCCAAAGGCCCTACGTCGTTGCCCAAAGGCGACCGGGTGCTTCAAAGAATTGGAGAGTTTACTCTATTCTTAGTGCTTTGAAGAAAGAGGTTGGGCCTGTTCTTTCCCAACCCTTCATCTCTAACTCCTCTTCGCTGCAATTACTTTTTGTTAAAAGAAGAAAAAAAGGTCCTGTTTGTTTTCCTACTGCAACAAAAAACTCGTTTTGAATCATTCTTCTCGCCGCATCCTAGACCGGTCCTTAGGTGTCTTGACTTCAGGCGGAGGGATTCTAAACACAATGAGTGAATAAGAGTGTTATTAGATCGTAGAAGTCTTTGAGTTCGGGACTGCCGGAATAGAATACCCGAGACCTCATAAGCTAAGAGAAGAAAGACCCCGAGGCAACCTGACGCTCGAGTTCTTAGAACAAACAGCCTCAAGAAAGTCTATAATGATTCGGAAATCTAAATAAGCTCTTTCCCTTCCGATAGAGTGGCCCTCTGTCTATTCTTCGGGATTTCGGGTCCTAAGCGCCTTTCCTCCGAAGGGAGAGATTGATTGGAGGAATCCTTCGATTAAAAACCTATCCCCGACTCTAATCGATAGGAACGTTGAGGAACTGTTTTCCCGCAAAAATCTCATTCCCTTTTCTCTGAAAGAAGAAAGCGAAGGGCTTCATGAATGGAAGGCCCGAGATGGTCTGGTCGTCCCCCAATTTTTGTAAAGAAGAGTTGGTTGAGACCAATTGTTCAATTCATTCCCTCCAGCGCACCACCGAATTTTTAGTATTGGATAAGAGTGGATTCATTGGGTCGGAGGAGCTTTCCAATAGATCTCGATCCGATCATTTTTTCGAGAAAAAGAACTCGATTGTATAAGTCGCAGGATTGATCCATACTGGCCTATTACAAGCAGTTGGCCCATTCTTTCATAACTCTTTCGGAATATTGTATTGAATCGGGGAGACCTGTCTTACCTTTCTAAAATAGATTGAGGCTAATTGTCGAATTGATCACTGATATGGCAAAGACGACTTTAGAACACTGATTCTAGAAACAGAAGGGGTAAAAAAAAACTTCTTTAACGATAATAGAACTTCTTTCTGGAATCTCAATCAAGAATCGCTTCTATATATGATATAGCTAGTCTCGTCTCTTTGAGCCTTCTAGTTATAAAAAAGTTTCCAAACCCGCCTTCGTAGTGGGAGAGATTCTATGATCAGATTGAGATAACGAAATTGTTCTGAAGAGTAGAGGACTTTGATGTGTAGTCAACATTTAGAAACTTTTGAGGTGAGATGTCCTTGTTACACCTATAATAGTGGGATAACCATTTCCTAGGGAGTAAAACAAGGTTGTTTTTGTCCTTTGAGGAGGTAGGTTCATCTTAGCCTAAGGCTCTTATCATGGAGTGATAGTTTTACTGAGTAAACCTTTGTTTTTCTGTGATATGTTTTATCACAGGTGTAGGTGGGGGTAGCGTAATACTTCCATGTGCTTGTCAATAGATATTCTCTTTCCGCTGTCTCTATATCTCCTAGATGAGTTCAGGGTGGTTATCAATTTGATGTGTTATACTTGCACGAGAATACTGTACTTCTACTTCTTTTTGAGCTTTTGGTTAGTGGGAGAGAAGAAGTTTTCCTAGTTCTGTTAAGAGCTTCCTCCTCACCTTAATTGCATTAGTTGTCTCACCCCGGTTTTTGACCAGGTGGCCCCTTGGTTGAGGAATTTTGGAAAGTTCCTTCAAGATACAGTTTAGTAATGCTGACTACAGGTCTATGTTTTGTCCTCTTAATCTCATCGATTTGGGCAACTTTCACATGCTCGTGCTCTCCATAGTATCAACAAGCTTTCAGATTCAAGGAGTTCACCCGCGTGCACGCTTACTTAACTCATTCGACAGCAACGAATGCAAAGCCCTTTCCCTCCTTTTCTACTGTAACCAAAGTAGATCAACTAATATCATAGAGAAAGAGAGAGGAGCGCGGCTTAATAGCCTAAGTAGCGTCCACCCAACTCTCTCTTTAATTGGAACTGAGACGACTCGAATCATTCTTATTCATCTAGGATGGAAAGCCCGGTATTCGTATAAAATAGAAGAGAAAGGCTATTCCTGGGAGCACTTTCTAAGTGGTCAACCTCCTTCTTCTCGGTTCACTTCATTCGCTTTAGAGAGTCTTGTTGCTGATAGGAAAAAAAAGAGAATAGCGTATAAAGAGATCAATGGAAAGCGAATTCCTTTGTTTTTGTTATAGGGTTGTAGTCCCGTTCTTGCTCGTTCTTTGTGGGGGTTCGTGGCAGAATTTCCACTCCCAAAACCCCGATGTGGCGAAATATCATGATTGGGTCGACCAGGCCGGATCATGTAAACTTGAGTACGAAAGAAGAAGGTGAGATCCGCGGCTTTTTTTTATTTAAAAATAGTTAGAACTCTTCATCTTTTTTTTTCCATTCCTTTTGAAGAAATGGCTTTTTCAAATTGGGATAGTGGGCTTTCTGAAGCTGAGAATCACACGGGTTGTCGTTTCTATGACCCCCCCTTCTAGTCAATGCTTGTCACCTTATATTATGAAATTGAGTCTTTTATATAGAAGGAGAACTGTTGTTCATTGGAGCGCCGGAGTGCGGAGGTTGTTCCCATCATTGAAGTCAGAGTGTGGGACTGAGCTTTCCGAATGAGAAAGACAAAAAAGTGCTTAGTTTCGTTGGAAAAACCAACGCAAATATCATATTGAATCTCGCCCTACTTCTAAAGAAAGATAGAAAAGGTTGGAGAGAGTGACTTTATGAAATTCTCTCCTTTCCAAAGCTGCGCAAGGCGGCACCCCCAGAGCAAAGCCCACCCCTCTTTTCCCCCCTTTAATAAAGACCCTCGCCGCGCTTCCTATTCATTTGTGGGTCTGGAGCCGAAGCCTTTTTTTTAAGAGGTGATTTCGAGAATCAACCAACCGACAAATCCCGTAGCCCAGGTGACTCACAGCCTCCCTCTCGCCCAAATGAAATGGGATGAATCAAATCAATAAGCTTATTGGTTGATTTAGGGCGCAGCGAAGCCAAATTCAATCAAGGCAAGTGGGCTTACCTTTCCTGACGCCGAGTCATCCTATTCAAATTTAGCTATGCTAATGGAACAGGAAA
>AP025071.1:7905680-8007025 GCA_036186865.1 Eustoma russellianum
AAGGGAAAGGACGAGAGATGAATTATATGAGATATTCAATCCTCTTTCTAAGACAGTTCTTGAATAAAGAATCTCTCCTGCTACATAAGGTAGTTGACTTACTTAGTGCTTCCATGTTGGAACTCTTCCTTTTACAAGTGTAAAAAAGAGAAGTTCTCCTTCCGAGTGAACATACTCTCGGGTCTTTTAGAACGAGTCACTCTTCTTGGTCTCCATAGTGCTGTCGCACTAAGCGACTACCGTTCGTCTTAAGCTCTTAATGACAAGGAGTTCACTCAGTAATATAAGTGAAGGTAGACCCTTAGCAGAAAGAAATTTATTGGTAAACATTACTTTCTTGAACCAGTCTATGAGACCAATTCCCTCAGCCTTGAGCTCGGCAGTAGAATGAGTGACGCAGTGGAAGAGATGCCTTAGGCCAATTGGGTATGGAGCTGCTTTACCGAAATGACACTGTACCCTACCCCTACCCGTAAAAGGGTAATGCGATTAGCTTGCTTCGCTCTTGGTTTTTGAAATGAATTGACTACGTCGCTTTAGCGGGGATCTACTATTCTTTTTACAAGCGTCAATCTAAAGATCAGGGTACAATGCTATCTACCCGCTAGGGGACACCTAAGAAGTAGCTTATATGTCCCCAACTCTATCTGTACTCCTTTAAGGGCGCACAAGCCTAAGTCTCAAATCGGACTAGTGTCAATCTTTTAGCGTTATGGTGCCACGGTAAGGATGGATGCTGTGCGGTTGCTTGCCCAAGGGGCTCTCTCGTCTCCCTTGAAGCAAACATCTTTTCGTTGAATACTTTCATTAGCTGTCCTTAGACCTAAACCCTCATTACGCAATGGAGTATGTTGGATAGGGAAGGAAGAAAGCTATTTCTTTATTATCTTGAGTCGAGCCTTCCTACTAGATTTGTAGGTGCCCCACCAGTAAGTAAAGGTAAAGAGAGAACATAAGCAGCAAGGGATGGAGAGGAGGTTGTTGCACTCGAAAGGAAGTATAGTATCACAAGGCCAGGTACGGTCGGAGCATAGGTTAAGGGAAAGAATATAAGTTGAGGGAGAGCACATAGTTTAAATCTAAAAAGAGTTTGAGAGTTTGAAAACAATTGATGAGTTTTGTCAAAATAATTCAATTGGTATAAAATTGGTAAATATGTGATAAACAATTGGTAAAAATTTGTGAGATTAAAATCATGTAGGGTTATTTTGAAAATAATCCAAAAGGGGGAGAATGTTCAGAAATATGTTTGGTGATTTTCAAGGTCATGATTTTAAGTGTTGAATACTTAAAAATGTCACATACGATGTTATGAATGATAAAAAGTTAAATAGGTGAAGAAAAATGACATCCATCTCTCATGTTACTGTACTTCGATCGATCGATGTACATCGAACCCTCACATCGATCGATCCATGTAAGGCAGTCAAAAACCAAGACCTTACTGTGAGACATCGATCTCTAAACCTGAGACACATCAATCAATTGATGTAGGTCAGAGACAAACTCTGAACCTCACTGTGAGGCCTTTATCTCTTAAACAAAGGCACTTCAATCAATCGATGTCTAGAGTTTTTAGAAACTTTTTCTTAAATATGATAAAATGGTTGTTTTCATTTTTACATGATTCATATATGTTTATCATGTTGTTATTATGTGATTTTGATGAATATTATGCTTTGTGACTAATGTGCCCTGAAAGTTTCTACAGCTTACCAAAAGGGACAAAAGTGGTATTTTGAGTTCTTGTAGGTACTTGACATGGTGAAAATGATACGAGGACTTTATTATATCTTATTCATCATCACAAAAGTGTTATTATATTTATTTATGACTATCGGTGTCATTTCTAGAGTTTTCTCTCACCAGGGGTATTTTTGTCATTTACCCCTGAGGGCAGTTTTGTAATTTTACTAAAGGACTTTCTTGAGTATCTTATTATTTTCATTCTGGAGTTTATTTATGGTATTCTTGAAGATTATTTGGTCGTTTTCTATTTTATTTCTCTATTTGGTGATATTATCGACATCGGCGATATATGTGACGGTTTTCGTGTCATACTTTATTTTCTTCTTGAAGACTCTGATGAATATATTATTGGAGGTTCTTAATCATAATTTTTCAAAGATTACAAGGTGTTCTTGGTGCAAAATTCCTCACAACATATAAAGGAGAAAAAATAGGAATTTTTGATATTATATGTTGACATAATATTGTCAACCCTTATGTATTATTTTCTCTCCATAATTTCTGAATTTGTACATATTTTATGGCCTCAAAAATGTGTATATACAGGTGGAAATGATAGTGTATTTATTTTGTGACATGATGACAAGTGGACCAACCAAAATTAAGCTAGTTGGCAATTGGAAATTCCATGTTGTACTCAATGGCTAGTTGGCTGATTTTTGTGGCTGTTTTTATCCAAAGATTGCAGACCTCATTTGACCTATTCTCATGGCAAGGAGTTGAGGGATTCTTGTGGCATATTCCTTCTTATTATCTTCATAATTTTCAAGACAAATTGAGGTGAAAAATTTCGGCCAAGATAAGTTCAAAGGTGGACTAATTATGTTGTTTCATGGTACCAAGTGTACAAGGTGATTTTGTGGCCAACCAATGATGTGAAAACAACTAAGACTTGATGATGAAGATGGTGACACATGTTCATTCTTATCTTCAAGGCCTATTTCACACTAAAAATAGGAGGCAAAGGTGAAAAAGAAGGACACACAATTGAAAGCTGAAGTTGAAGCTCATTGTCTTGCTATCTTCTTCTCTTCATTCTTGTTTCATTCTTTGTGCAGCCAAGGTGTTCTTGTGATATTTGATGTAGAGCTACACGTCTCTCTTGGTGTCTTTGTAAGATTTATTAGCTAAATTTATACGGCTACATCAATAGGTGGTAGAGTTGTTGCAACCAAGAGTTGCATAGAGGTGTTTATCCAAGTATTGAATAGAGTTGGTGTTTGAACCAAGGATCAAGCTTGGATCCTGTTGTATTTGTGTTCGTTTTATAGTTAAATCCAAAGAAAGGTGTTCTTTGCAACTGGAGTAGGTCACATTGACCGAACCAGGATAAATTTTCGGCGTTCTTGTCTTCTTTCTATTTTTTTATTTTCTGTCCGTTTTCACTGTATTTTCCATCCAATTTCACATGTCTTGAAAAAATAGCAAAACACTTTCGAAATTCGTGATTTTTGGTGGAGTTATACTTTAAACTGTTAGATTTCTTTTGCAATAAGAATCACTTGATTTGAGCAAAGGAAAGTTAGTCTTTCAGTCATTGCAAGATAACTGCTCTATTCTAGCTGCAATCTGACCAGTCTCAAAGAAACTTGAATTCTCATTTCATCAATGATATTTTCAGGTCCGAACCTTTTTAAAGCTTAAACTAGGCATCCTAAAGAGTATTTTTGAAATAAAGATCAACCTCTTTGGTTGAGTAATTAAAGAGAAACACACTTTCAAAGTTCAGCACTTTTCTGTCCAATTTTGTCCAGATTGATCATCTGAATCTTGTATTTGGTTGAAGGGCCGAACAATCTTATTTTTGTCTCATTTTTTAATAGACTCTAGTCTAGACATTGAAATGAGTTTCTGAAAAGTTTCATAATTTTTGGAGTTGTATACACTGAGTTTTGAATTTTTCAAAAAACGGGTACTGAATCTGAGGAGGTCCCAGATTCTGTTTTCAAAGGAGATTTTTTTCAAGGATAGTAGTGTAATTTCTGCTTACCACTATTCATTCCCCTCTAGTAGTGTTTACTGCAGATATACGGTCCAACATACTATTGAATGAGTGCAGAATACATCTCATGATGCTCATATATGTGACATATATAAGATGAGACCTAGATAAAAATTGTTGTAGTTTTGTTTTTGATTACATGGAATGTTTATCTCTTATTATTTTCAATGTGCACAAATGTATAGAAGCATCGTATGCAAAGAGACATGCTAGTTAGCCAGCTTCAGCGTTATAATTAATTGTATTTATGCGAGATTTATGCAAACATTGTGTAATTGTGAGGTAATCTTTTAGTGCATGTAAAGCCCTGAATATTTAAAAAGGGTTATAATAATAATAATAATAATAATAATAATAATAATAATAATAATAATAATAATAATAATAATAATAATAATAATAATAATAATAATAATAATAATAATAATAATAATAAGAGAACATGTTGACAGGGTGGGGGGCAGTGGTGGAGGGGTGTAGATATGTGAAAGGAGTTCAATAGATAACTACTCTGTTCAACCTTATTTCCAAAACAGGAAAAATACCAGATAAGTGGAGACGAAGTGTCGTGGTCTCTCTATATAAGCACAAAAGAGACGCACAGTGCTGTGGGAATCACAGAGAAATTAAGTTGCTAAGCAATATTATGAAGTTATGGAAGAGAGTAATCCACACTAGAATTAGGGGAGAGACTCATGTTATGGTGAACCGATTTTGGTTTCATGCCAGGTCAGTCAACTACGGAAGCAATTCACATCCTAAGCAGATTGATGGAGAAGTATAGGGAGAAGAAACGAGATTTACATATGGTCTTCATCGATCTTGATAAAGCGTATGATAGTGTGCCACGTAGGCTGATTTGGGATAGTCTGGATAAGAGGGATTCCTATGAACTATATAGACATAATTAAGGACATGTATACTTGGACAAAGACAACCGTTTGTACGCATATGGAGAATACGAACTTCTTTTCGATTGAAGTAGACCTCCATCAAAGGTCTGCTTTGAGCCCATTTCTGTTTGCATTTTTCCTCGACGAGTTGTCAAAGCCGATCCACGAGTCAGTTCCGTGGTGTATGCTTTTTGCTGGCGATATTATATTAGTCGCAGAGAGTAGACATACACTGAGTATGAGAATAGAGCCGTGTATAGGCGCTTTAGAGACAAAAGGCCTAAGGATTAGTCGTTCTAAGACCAAGTATCTAAACTGCAACTTCATCGGCGCAGCCGACGGTTAGAATATCCAGCTCACCATCGAGGGTCAAGTGATACCACAAGTAAGTAAGTTCAAGTATCTAGGATCATTTGTACAACATGATGGAGACATAGATAGTGATGTAACACATCGAGTTCATACATACTGGTGTAGGTGAAGGGCGGCCTCAGGGGTTCTGTGTGACAAGAATTTTGTAGCTAAATTAAAAGGAAAATTTTATAGGGTAGCAGTGCGGCAGGCAATGTCATATGGAACAGACTACTGGGCCATCAAGTGAAAACAATTGCAAAAGATAGAAGTGACAGAGATGAGGATGCTGAGGTGGATGTGGGGCAGACAAGGCCAGACCGGATCAAAAATGAGGTAATTAGAAAAATGTTAGGGGTGGCTAGTATAGCTGATAGGATAAGGGAGGGGAGACTGGGATTGTGTAGGCATGTCAAGAGGAGACAGACAACGGCGGCTGTACGAGTAGTGGAAAGCATCATTGTAGAGGGAAAGAGGAGTAAAGACAAGCCCAAACTGACTTGAGATAAGCGGATTAGGCAGGATATACTAGATTTGCACCTCTCTGAAGACATGGTTCAGGATAAGAGTTCATGGAGGCAGAAGATTAAGGTTAAGAAGGTTTAGACAGGATATAGGGGCACGTTAGAGTATACTTAGGGGCTTAGATATGCTATACACTTCAGATTGACTTTGCGCTTTTTGTTTTTGTCTTTGTCTTTCATTATATATGCATATACGTGATATGGATACTTTAATATCAGAAGCATCATATTTTTATTTACTAAATTCCTTCATTAACACACTAGCGTATCATATCCCTATTGTTATGTCATTTTTATAAATACATATAGAGCCGGAGATCTTACTGGAAGCAAACTCTTCCTAGAATCTAGCGATATTTTTTGCTGTTGTTGAGATATACTGGGTATATGTTTTTGTTTTGGTAGTTGAGGGTTAAAAATAGAAACGAGAAAAGGCTCGGGGAGGAGAAAGGTTGACAGTGCCGCCGCCGAAAGAATTCGCCCGTCTTCTGCTTAGTTTCTCGGAAAGGTGATTATTTTTAGCTTCATTTGGAGATTTTATTTGACTTTTGGGGTTTAGGCTTGGTGGCATTAATTTGGGAATATTAAATATTTTTTACATGATGATGAGAGGTTAGTTTGGTATCAGAAATTTGGAATTTGACAATGAACCAAAGTTGATGTTTGATGCACTTTAATGAAGCTAAGTGGAAGAAATTAGTTGTTTATGGTTTCTAGGACTCCTGTTGACCAAAAAGAAGAGAAAGGCAGTAGGAAAAAAAAAGGTGTGGGTTGCTATTGCTTTATGGAAGGGCAGCAAACAGGTGGTCTTTTGTATTTTTTGAGTTTTGGATATCAAAGTACCAAATTCATACCTGACCTGTTCTTTTCGTGTGTACGAAAATAGATATTCAAACTTGTACATGTCAGGTTTTGTGTCGTATATCAGGTTTACCAACAAACTTAACAAGTACAAATATTTCAGGTTGTGCTCGGGTCATTTCATGTATTTTCAGGTTTCATGTATTTACCAGGGTTAAAGGCGGCGACGGCTGTTGTTAAAGACGGGAGAGGAGATGGAGGCCGGAGGCAGGCGGAGGGTGGCCAGGCAAGAGACAGAGGCCGAGAGTTTAGAGTTCAGAGAAAAGAGAGGATGATGTGTCGCCAAGAGTAGGGATGGCGAGCGGGCATAGGGTAAGGGCAGCGGTGGCGGCTGTTAAGGACGGGAGAGAAGACAGAGGGAGACGGAGGCTGGAGAGGCAGGAGACGAAGGTCGAGAGTTCACAGTTCAGAGAGAAGAAAAATAATGGGTTATGGGTAGCAAGGTGTAGGGGCGGGGGGGGGGGGGGGGCAAAGGGCAAGGGATTAGGTTTTAGGATTTTCTATTTTATACTTTTAACTTTAATGATTAATATTTTATATTTGGAATATATTTAAAAAAATCAGGTATGGCAGGTTTAAATAGGTAACCCGCGGGCGTAGCTGGACACAACCTACTCTTAGCAGGTAAGTTTCAGGTCTTATCCTAGATAAATTCTTTGTCTTTGCTCAAGTATATTGTCATATCTTGAATGATGTTGGGCATAGTGCAAACAAGTTTTTGACCTAGTTGTTTAGACTGAACATACAATTTAGTACTTCTTCTGTTCGGATGTTGAATTTTAATATGAGTTCAAGTTTTTCTACTAGAAATAACTATCTTGATTATTAATTGTGTCCTCCTTCGGCATCTTATTAGCTGCATAGCTTCCTAATAATAATGTAGGATAGGGGAGCTGCCTCTCTTAGAGAACTAGGAGGGTACTTAAGAAATTCCCCTAGTTGGTTGAGCATGAGGACTTCATGTGGACTTTTCAAGTGGACATGACAAAAGAATGAGGAATGGGGGGATGTGGTGGTGGTTAGCTATGACTCACTCTGAGTCTGTGAGATGGAAATCATTACTGCTTCTGTACTAATGAATTTTACTTGTTCTGGTATTTGTAGGAGTTAGAATAGCAAAGGGCTCAGGCTTTTGAGTATTTCAATCAATAGCTAGATACCAAAGTAGCTAGGACAAAGTCTACGGGATCACCGAGCGAAACTTGTAGACTTTCTATTTGAGGACAAAGCAATTCCAGAGGTACAGAGGAGTATTTTTCAACTTTTCTTTAGCAAGATAGAAGAAGTGAGCCCTTCTCAGGATATTAGACTTGGCTTATCTGTTGGAATATGTAATGTTAGACTAGGCTTGTCTGTTGGAATATGTAATGTTTTGATGAAATCAAAAGACGTTTGAAAAACGATTAAAAAGACATATTATATTTTAGAAATAAATAAAACGAGAAAAAGACATCGTGAGACATAGATCGATCGATGTATACTTCAACCTCTAAAATGCGACATTGCTTAATATATGTAATGACTACAGAAAAATTAAACCATCTGTCCAACCTCGATCTCTCATGTTGAAACACGTGGATCGATCAATGGGACATCAGTCTCTAACATAAGAGAGTTCGATCAATGTGGTTAAGGTTCAAAATTGAAATCACACTGTCCAACATCAATCTCTCAGGCTGAAGACATTGATCGATGGATGTATATATCAGTCTCTCAAAGAAGAGACATCAATCGATCGATGCAAGCAAGGTGCAAAACTTGAAACCATGCTGTAAGATATCGATCGATCGATGTGACATCAATCTCTAAACATGACACATAGATTGATCGATGTAACCCAGAATTCAAATTTTATAGCCGTTGAACAAAATACAAAGACGATTTAAAGTATTTTCTCTCTCCAATCTTACTCAAATCTCTTGTGCGTCACAAACTCATTATCTCTTATCTTCGTCTTTTTTATTTTGGAGAGAATTTGAGTTGGAGTGAGCTAAATTGAGAAAATCTTGAAAATTGTCCAGCACTCTATTCACCTACCCCCTCTAGAGTGATTGTCACGGACCTAATATTATCCACTCATTCCAGTGGTAGGTATCAGAATTAACATATTTTAGTTGTAACTTATTTAGTTTGCTACTTGATTTTTATTTTTTCATGTTTCTTACTTCTGATTTTTTTATGATATTTTAGAGATATTCTTTTCATGTGCATTATAGTTGGTGTTATAGATACTTTGGATTTTTATTGCTAGGAATTTAGGTAAGTTTAAAACCGGAAAAACAAAAACCAAACCAAGCCAAACTAAACCGGTCAAATATTTTGTTGACCAGTTTGGTCCGATTTCAGGCTTGATGAACAGTTTGGTTTGTAATATAACCAAAAACCAGCTGGATCAAATTAGGTACAGGAGGAATGGTAGAATTTGTAATCAATATTGCAGAAGTAAAATTAATATAATGTTATAATCTTATCGTCATGATTCTTCTTTCAGGAGAAAGGGGAATCAGGGTTTAGACTTGTGGCATATATTATAAGTACAACAAGAATAAGAATTTGTAATTAATATTGCTGAAGTAAAAGTCTATAATGAACAAAAGCATTATGGGAATGTTTATTATTCTTAATTCTTATTCTTGTTATACGTTTGGCTGAAAGCTTAATGATAATGTTATAATCTTATATAATATAGGTCTGGATTCAACAAGTTAGCGGTATTACATTTGGGTTAAGTTTATTCGAGGTGAGTACCTTTAATTACAAAGTATTATATTTGCTTTGTTCATTAATGATTGTGATATTATGGTGACGATATGTACACGAGTTTGACGATGCAATTGGATATTGTGAGAAATGTTTGAGTGTTCTAAGTGATGTTGGAATAGTTACTTGTCTTATGTGTCTTATTGTTGCGTCCATTGTCCTGTATTTTGATGTGCTATTTATTACACCGGAAGGGGCCATGATATTTCTAATTGTCCTGGAAGGAGCGTGGATATTCATATTTGACTTGGATGGGGTATTGACATTCATAATCCCGGAGGGGGTGAAGACATGTTTAATAGATCCCGAAGGGGGCAATGGTACTTATATTTTCATCTGGAGGGAGTAGGAGAGTTGAGTCTTTGTGTGCTGTTTGTAGTGTTTTACGACTTTTGGTGAGTTAATGTGTTGTGAGAAGTTACTAGATGATATGTGTGGTCCCTGGTGTCAATGTTACTGGCTTAAATCAAACTGTGTTTGTAATTTTTATTACTCAAGGAGCTTCATGAAGCTCACTATTCCATCATATATTTTTTCCAAAGGGAGTCTTCATAGTTGGTAGGTGTTAGACTTGTCAATTAAGGTGGAGATCATTTGTTGTACTACTTCCTTAGTATATATAAGACATTATCTTTAACCAAGATGTAGGGTTAATTGCTAGCTTTTATTTGGTTACAAGTTTGTGAACAGTTTCAGAGCTCAGGCTGTTATTGTTTTTGCTTCCATTTATGGATTATAGAAATTTTTCCAAGACTTTGATTTTTCATGTTGTTTGAAGAAAAATTTATTGGAAAATGTGAATTTTTCCATATGGTTATGATGTATGTTTTATCTAGAGGGAAATGCTTTTATCTCTGAGAACAAGAGGGCAAAATTCAACTTTGGCATGACCTGCCCAAAGGTGGGATATTACATATTTGGTATCAGAATGAGGTTTTTGATTCTGTAGACGTAACCTATTTTTACACGAGTAACTAAATCTTAAAAAAGAATTTTCTTGTCTTAGACTGCTGAGGATGCAACCACTAGTTCAAAGAGTACGAGTTCGAGGAGTTCGAGTTCATAAGAGTAGAGCTAGGGGCCGAGGTCGAGATAGTCCTCAACACCACAAGGAAGAGGCACAAATGATAGTTCTGAAATCCGTCCCTCAGTTGAAACATCATTAGGCAAATTGGTCTCAGACTTGGTACAAAAAACCGAGGATGGCCAGAAGGAATACAAACATTAGGAAGGGGCAAAAGCCGTTTAATTTCATCATAATGGCTGTTGACGACAAGTCGAAACTCAACCGCTCTAATTCCAGAATTTGGAAGCATACCAGAGAAATTTTCTTCCAGCTTATAGGCTTCTAGGAGTGGTGGGAAAAAGGCAAAAGAACAACCCGTGAAAGAACAGAGCCTGAGAGAGGAGACCGGGAAAGGGGCCACTGTCGTGAGCAACCTAAGGGCCGCCAGCAGCGGCAGCAGCCTCCTGAAGCCCAAACACATCAATGAAAAGATCACATAGGCTAAAGGTGGAAGAAGACAGCAGTGTGAGCGGTGATAAAAATAAGAAATGAGATGGTAAAATAAGTAAAAGGGGTTTTTAGGGTTGAGAAACTAAATCCGAACCCACCACTTCTTTATTATCAAAATCTCCTCTTGATGTTTTAATTTCTATGGATCACCCCCTCTTTTTTTGAATATGCAAATTTGACCCCTAGTTTTTGGGAAAATGTAGAAATGACCCCCAAAACTTTTGCAAAACTCCAAAATGACCCTTGAACTTCTAGGCTCTGCACATATGTCTCAAAATTTTACTAGCTTTACCATGGCCCCCAGGTTTCAGAAAAATTACAAATGTGCCCAAAGTTTATCAAACTGGGTCGTTGATTCCTAAGAACCTAGAAAAATCCTCCAAACGGATCTTTGATTGTGGCGCTACGGATACTATGACTTACGATCCTATAGACCGCCTGGACCAATCAATCCTAAAGAAATCTCACATCAAAAAAACCAGTGGAGAATTAGTCTAAGTTCAGGGCAGGGTTCGATCGGTTTTTCCCCGCAAATGAAACTAAATAATTGTATCTATGTTCCCTCATTGTCATCTAAACTGTTGTCCCATAGCCACGTGGCTAAAGAGCTTAGTTTCGTTGAACTCATGTATCTCCATTTTTGTCTTTTACAAGACATTCATACAAAGCCGATCATTGCATGTGGAAATGAATGCGGCGGTGTTTATTATGTTGAAGAGTGGCTCAACACAGTCACACCATGCTGGTTCATGGGACAGTCAACCGACAACTCTGTTTATTGCATCTTCGTCTAGTTCATCCATTTTTGGGGTACTTAAAGCCTTTGTTTTCGAGTCTTTTCAACAATCATGCCCCCATCCCACCTTGTGAAACATATATTCATGCTCCAAATCATTGAGTATCATTTAAACCAAATAATACTAGAGTCAACTCTATGTTTTCCTTAGTCTATTCTAATGTCTGGGAACTTTTTCCTGCATCCAATCATCACTGCTTCCAGTATCTTATCATATTGGTGGATGACTTTCCTCGCATGACTTGACTCTTCTTGTTAAAAAATAAATCGGACATGCCCGACAAGTTTCTTGAGTTTTTTCACATGGTTAATACCCAATTTAACAAAAAGATCTAGATTCTATGCTCAGATAATAGTAGTGAATTCATAAATCAAACTATACACAGCCTCTTTAAATTGAATGGACCAATCCATCAAATTTCTTGTCTAAAGACACTACAACAGTACGGTGTAGTTGAACAAGAAAAGCTAGATACTCTTAGAAATGACTCGAGCTATGATGTTTGAGGCTTGTGTCCAAAAATCATAGTGGCTCGAGGCTGTTAAAACCTTGGTATACCTTTTAAATCGATTACCTGGTAAAATACTCGATCAACAGACTCCACTCTAGGTGCTAGCTACTCCGACCGCCATTCCGTTAGTGCGTGCCCTACCATCAAAGATTTTTGGATGCTCTGTCTATGTCCACATCCCCAAAACTGACCAATCTGAGCTTCATCCATGTGTAGAGAAATGTGTCTTTGTTGGTTATGCGAAGCACCAAGAAGAGTATCTGTGTTACAATCCTACCATGCGTCGCATCCACATTAATATAGATTGTGCATTCCTACAGTCTTAGTACTTCTTCACCACCATCCTAGTGTTCAGGAAGAGACGATTAGTGAATTCCTAGACTAGTTATACCTAGATTGGTTAAACAATGAGAGTTTTCTAGAGCCTGTTCCACACGTGTTAGTAGATGGTGCCGTAGATCTTATCTCTGCAAATAATTATGAGGCCAATGCAACAGTCTCTACAACTAATGATCCTTCTTCGTTGGATGTCCAACATGAGGTAAGTGCTTGGTACTATAATCCATATGAGATTATTAATATTGATAACGGTGCTACTGACAAAGGAAGATCGGATGAGCAGCATGTTTTATGGTACCACTAAGGTGGAATCGAGGAGTGCCATCGACACCCCCTGAACTTGTTTCTCAACACTCTAAATATCCAGTAAATATATCCGAAGGGTATTGGGGATACTGTACAATCATTCTTTGCATCTGTTATTTTAGAGACCATTTTGAGGAGAGTACATGAAGTGAACAAGAAGGTCGATGTCGAGAAGCCATGGATGTGAAGATGAGAGCCTTGAGAAAAAATAAAACTCGAAAAAATGTGTGCTACCAGAAGGAAAAAACCAGTTATGTGTTAATGGGTTGTCATTTTTAAATACAAGGAAGATAGTATTGTCGAATGCCGTAAAGCAAGAATGGTGGCTAAGGGATACACATAGACCTATGAGATAGATTACTCAAATACTTTTTCACCGGTAGCAAGAATTGACACTATTAGGATAATTTTCATAATAGTTGCAAATAACGATTGGCCTCTTTATCACTTTGATGTAGCGAACGCTTTTTCATATGGAGACTTAAATTAGAAAGTATACATGGAGATACCACCAGGGCTTTCTGGGAATTCTGAGCGAATGAAGTGTGTAAGTCAGAGAAGGCACTATATGGTCTAAAGCAATTTCTCTGTTCTTTGTTCAGGCGATTTACGGTTGATATAAAACAGAATAGGTAAAAACAAAGTATTTTTTTTATCAAACTTTGTTCTTTAAAAGGAGAGGACTTCTGGTTACTCGTTTCATAATTATGTGGATCATATGATTATAACTGGAAATGCTCCGACAGAGTCTGTTTACAGAATTTGAGATGAAAGATCTAGAAAATCTAAAGTACTTCTTTGGAACTGAAGTTCTTTTTTCTGAGAAAGTGGTCTTCGTATCTCAACATAAGTATATACTCAATTTACTAAGTGAGGTTGGAATGTTGGATTGCAAGCATGCTGATACTCCGATAATAGTAAGCCACAAACTACAAACGCTGTGGGGGCATCATTGGAAAACCGAAAACAATATCAAAGACTGGTAGAAAATTTGAATACATATCACACTTGCCGCCAGACATTGCTTATGCGATTGAAGTAATAAGCCAATTTATGCACCAGCCCTAGCAGGAACACATTGAGGCAACGATGAGAATAGTCCGGTACTTGAAAGGAACTCCAATCAAAAGAATTGCATTTTTTTGAAAAATGGACATCTAGATGTTTAAGTATTTACTAATGCGACTGGGCAAGAAATCAAACGACATACGGTCCCTTTCAAGTACTTTGGTATGGTGGAAGGGAACCTGGTTACATGGAGAAGTAATAAACAAAAGGTGGTTGTGTTGACCGGTGCTGAGACAGAATTTATAGGCATTGCGAAAGCGATTCAAGAGATCTTATGGCTAAATAAGTTGATGGGGAGGTTGGATTTCCATTAAAGATTCCAAACAACTGATGTGTGATAATAAAATAGCGATTTTTTGAGGAGAAAAGTTTGAGTGATTCATAAAAATGCATGATTTAAATAACGTGAGCTAAAGAAATGCATGACACACTTTATGACTTGACACGTTTTTGCGACAAACTTGCCTTGTATGCTTTATATATAATGTTGACGTACTAACAAGCCATGAAGCTTTAAAGCTTACATCAAATGGCAAACATTTGTTGTGTTTGAACTATTTTTAGGTGCTACTATTAATGAACTAAACTAGTTCATTAAGTGAAGTACTTAGTTAAATTAACTAAGTAGTTCATTAAATGGAGAAATATTTGGAGAAGGCATGAAGGAAACAAACATGGAAATGGAAAGTCTCCTCTCCTCCTTAAATCACACACCTTATATATATATATTTAAATATATATATTCAGATTTTTTAAAAGGCACTATACACATATATTCCAACGTACTACCGACACGTTATATATATTACGAACGTACGTCAACGTCACACCATTATACTTACCTCATATTTATGCGTATATTCAGGTCTCATATCATATGATATAAGTCATGGTGATGACAAAATTATAACAACGCGTTACAAGGTTCTAAGCCAAAAATTGTCGCATCTGATGACTACCGAAACTTAGCTAACGTGTCACGTACTTGACATATATAGATGGCCAGCCCCTACACTTCAAAAATGGCCACAAATTTCGTGGCTTACATGGTACACTCAGCCATAAAATCATTCCATGTTGGCACACACAAATCACCCCCAATTAAGGCCAAATTGTGGAGATTCCAAATTCATATTTTGAGCACATGTAGACGCCACTTTGATCAGCCATTAGAGCTGAATATTAAAGTTATTTTATGTATATTATATGTGACATAATATATATAACATGTGAAAAAAGTTGGAATTTAATTGGAGAAAAATCACGTAATGAATAAAAGTCGAAAATTCGGTTTTCTATGAGCACAATAATGGAACGTTTTTGGCATGACATGTAACATGTATTTAGACACTTTTCTTTAACCGAAAATAGCTGCTTTTATTTAGATAACCCTCACTTGTGGCGGAGGAATACCATAGTACATGTTACAGGAAACTGTCATCATACACAAAATGAGAGTATAAAGCTGTAAGAATTTGTAATCTCCAATCATATATGATATGTCGCATTAAAACCTTGCCATGTAAAACTACCCTTGTGGATAAAACCTTGGCGAAGGAAAAAACGTGCATATTTCTATGATTGGATTGCGTGTCTATCTTATGTGTACTGTGATAGGTAAGATGAATTATCAGTGTCCAGCCGCATGTAAATAAATGAGTAGAAGACAATATATATTGCCGAAGAATACTGCTGCTCCCATCGCTTGATGCTAATCCTTCTTTGATTACATGCCATTGATCATAGGTTCCCCTCTATCGAGACCGTAGCCAGAACATGCAAAGAATACAAGTCATAATAAGTGACAAAGTAGAAGATATACTAGCGTGAGGAAATCCATGAGATTCAAAGTTACTACAACCAGCCAATGAGAAATGCATTTAAAGACATTGTGAGTGAGCGTACCTAGGTTGCCCATACCAAACAAAGATATGGACAACAAGAAATAATATAGATGTCATCCATGTCGTAAGGTAGGAATAGTGTCAGTCTGTACAGTGGCACGAACTAGAGGCGGTAAAGCTTGAAATGCTGTGAATTGTGTGAAAGTCTGATGGTGCTGACCATGCTGAGCCAAGTAGTGGGCAGCCTTATTAATCTCCCGCAGGATATATCTATCGTGAGTGACTATGATGACAGAAGATCAGACAATATGCACGCTAAAGTAGACCGATGTCCCTGAACATGACCCAAAACACTCTGCGCATCAACTTCAACTTCCATGAGATAACCAAAGCGGATAAAGTATAGTACTGCTATTGCTGTAGCCTATAATTCTGCCTGATCCGGAGATGAAATGGGCAATGGAAAAGAGATAGCTCTGATAAATGCACCATTGCTATCTCGTATAATTGCACCAACCGCTGCTGAGTATCGCCCATGTGCAGCATCGACATTTAATTTATGCCTGCCAGTAGGAGGAAGAACCCAGCGAATCAATCTACATCGAGGTCCTGCCATAGCTGGTATTAATCCTTGCTGAATCAAAGAATCATCAGGCCGTATATATTTCTTCCCTTTATGAGCAAGTGTCAATTCATATATTGATCGTCTAATTAAGTCAAGAGACTAGTGCAATCTGATTTTCAGACTTGCAAAGGTTGAGAACTTGAACGTATTTGACATATTTTCCAAAGAAATTTTTTAAAACTGTTTCAACCCATTTAAATAAATATAGTAAAGAGTTTGTCATTTAAATTTCAGACCATTTGGAGCCACGGATCAATATGAATAAAATTTTCAAATCAGACTACTGTTTCTGGCAGATTTGTGCATTCTGACCATAAATAATTTTTCAAAGGGTTAAAGGTTGAATTTTGATCTGAAATTTTTGGAAGATACTTAGAACATCTGATACTACAATCTCTCCAAAGTTCAGAATTTTTGAAGGTCTGTAACCTAGTTTTTCAAACGTTGCAAAACAGGACCTGAAAACAGAAACTGTTTTCAGAAGTTGGGTTTTTGGATCAAAACATTTTAAAAACCAAATTTTCCGCACTCACTATTCAACCCCCCTTCTAGTGGTGCGTTACAGGTCCTACACGATTTGCATCTCAAAGAATCTGACACGATATGATTGGATGAAACACAATGAAGTGGACCGGTATTTTATAAAAGAGAAGATTGAAGAAGGAACGGTTGAGTTTCTGTTTGTTTGATCAGCACATCAGCTAGCGGATATTTTACCAAAGCAATCAGTTGAAGAATATTTGACTCAACATTGTGCAAATTGGGTATTTGTGATCCGATTACTCAACTTATGCAGGAGTGATGGAAAGTAGCCAACCTAGTCATCTAAATAAAAGTAGCCTACCAATCAAGTCAACGCAATCTTGTAATTGATTGTGTTCACATTGTATTCACACTATAGCTAGGAGATAGATAAATATAGTAGTTTTATTGAGAAAGCCAACTTTTATAACGGGTTTGGGAGTAAATCTAGAAATATACACGACAATTTTGATAGAATTGTCTTATGAAACATATGGCGATTTTGACATAATCGCCATGCACAATTTGACTTTTGGCATACGTCATTTCTGTCAAAATCTCCGTTTGCCTTCTTAAAAAAATTATTTTACATTTTACTTTTTAAAAACATTAATTTTCCAATGTAATTTTTCGGTTGTGGGTCAACGCATAATTTCTACAAAAATGTGACATTTTTTAAGTACATAATTTTCTTGACAATGTATTCAGATAAAATGACAAGGCAGTATTTATGTATGCTTTTTTACGGTCATTTTTATTAAAAAGAATATATTTCAATTTTTAAGGTAAAATAGAGCAAATACGAGCAAGTAAAACCAGAATAAAGTAACATGAAATAAGAATGAATCAAAAATGTGCAAAAGTATGTCTATATACAATATGTTATATACACAATACAAACACAATATAAATCTCAGAGCCTCCCATCAGTAAAACAATACCTCTTATGTATAGGCTGCCGCTAAACAACTACACTATGCTAGGTGGACCTAGATCTTCTTGCAGCGCGAGAGTGGTAGCGAATGTAGGGGCCGAACACTGCCACTATAGTGGCGGCACATCGGTCCTACTAGATTTAACCGGGTATCTGCAACATTGTCTGCTCTATGTAGCGCTCTAGATCTATCGCAAATGGATCGTCATTATGAGCAGAAGGGGGAGATAATCGAAAATGTCGATATCATCACCATTGCCAAATGTATGTATGTTATCCACAACTGGTGTCAGAAAGGATGTGTCTTTCTGTGACCATCCTCCTATGTGTGCATGCCCTGATGGACCGACCGACTGTGACCTCCAGCTTCTCCAGCGTACATGTGTGCAGATGACGGTCCTTACGAATGAGACACAACAAACTGTATAATGTGCATTTGTAGTCTACTGGGTGGCCTCTCCTGGAGGTCTCTATAGTAGAAGGTGTATGAGACCCTCCTCCATGAGACTCTCTGATGCAATCTCCATGCTGGCCTCGTTTCGGATAGATGCCACATGATGGTGAATCCAAACAAGACGGTGTGCCTAAAATTTAAGTAATAGAAAAATTAGTACACATTTAAATTATAATGACACACTTAAACGAAACAAAAGATGTATGCATACTAGCCGCATGAGACTAGATGTAGAACCACAGAAACAATCGTCACCTACATGCTCCAAACGAGGGCGACCAAGCATCAAGAGTGTCTGGGGTCTGTACAACATCATATATGGTTAATCATCTATTAGTACAGCTGCCCAATTCATAGCTATATTTATCCGGTGCACTAGGTCATCCCACTAGAGTAACAACATGACATTTGTCCATGCATAGTCAATGTTTCCCACTCTCCTCACTAGCTAATGGATGGCAACCCCTGTGTCGGTGACCTTGAGTGGCGCATCCTATGCCAGTCCAAACTGCTGATGCTCCGCAATGTGCCACACAAACAGTGATGCATAAGCAGTCCGCAAATGCTCGTCCTGGGTGCATACCAATGGTAAGCTCGCATAATGCCTAGACTATAAGGCACTCAAAGGAAATTACCTTCTAGTAGATCGTCGAGAAGATTGTGTTGAGAAAAAGAGTTTGAGTGATTTACAAATACATGATTTAAATACTACGTGTTATAAGAAATGCATGACAAATTTACTACTTGACACGTTTTTGTGACAAACTTGCCTTTTATACTTTATACATAATTTTGTCGCACTAACAAGCCATGAAGCTTTAAAGCTTACATCAAATGACAAACATTTGTTGTGCTTGAACTATTTTCAGGTACCACCATTAATGAACTAAACTAGTTCATTAAGTGAAGTACTTAAGTTAATGAACTAACTAGTTCATTAAAAGGAGATATATTTGGAGAAGGCATGATGGCAACAAATTGAAACATGGAAAGTCTCCTCTCCACTTGGTCATACACGTTTATATATATATATATATATATATATATATATATATATATATATATATATATATATATATATTCAGATTTTTTATAAAAAGGCACAATACACATATATTCCGACGTACTACCGACACGTTACATATATTACAAACATATGTCAACGTCATACCACTATACTTACCTCATATTTATGAGTATATTCAAGTCTTATATCATATGATATAAGTCATGGTGATGACAAAATTATAACGACACGTTACAAGGTTATAAACCGAAAATTGTCGTATCGGGTCTGCCATATATAGATGGCTAGCCCATATACTTTAAAAAGAGCCGAAAATTTCGTGGCTCACATGGAAGAATCAGCCATAAAATCATTCCATGTTGTGGAGATTTCAAATTCAATTTTTTGTCACATGGGGCACCACTTTAATCAGCCATTAGAGCTGAATATTCAATTTATTTTATGTATATTATGTGTGACATAATGTATATAACATGTGCAAAACTTTTGAATTTAATCAGAGAAAAATCGCGTAATCGACAAAGTCGAAAATTCAGTTTTCTACGAACACAACACATGGAAATTTTTGGCATGACATGTAACATGTATCTAGACACTTTTTACATATTCAAGACATGTTAAAGTGTACAACACTTGACAAAGTTTACAAAAGTTAAATTCAGCACATGTTGGAGACTATGTACACGCCATTCTCAGCCTTGGTAGAGCTTGTGTGGAGCTTAGTTGGCATCTCAATTGGTGGAGAATAAGCCACACAAGGTTAGTAACATAAAGGAGGAAGCTACACAAGGTAACAATTCACACTTTTTGGCAAATGTAACACATGCTGAAAATTCAGCATGTGAGACTTTAAGCTGGCCGATTTTTTGCCTAAAGTGTGTGACTAATTGCTTCCCAAATTAAAGGGATTAACTATTAATTATTTGGCAACATTTTAAACTTTATTTGGCACATGTTTTTACACTTTAATCTCAGATTTTTACAGCTACTAAATAGTGACAAGATTCATCCAATCATAGAGTGCCAAGGAAGCAAAGCCAAAACATTCATCCAATCATGTTGTGCCAAGTAAGCAAGATTGTGTCACCTCTACACAAGGTAATCTTCCAAGGACATAAAAAGAGATTTCTCAAGAAGGGAAGGAGCCCTAGGGGGCGGCCAAGGATGAATAAAAAGAGGGGAAATAGAGCAAACCAAGTCAAGACAACTCTCATATTCTATCAAGTGCAAAAGAAGCATCTACTCTCTTCTTTTACATTTCTTTCTTCTTCTTCTTCTTCTTCTTCTTCTCTCAAGCCTATTGTTCTTATATTCAATATATTGAATAGGCTTTGGTTAGACCACCATACACGTTTCAATTGTTGTAAAAGGTTGATCAAGGTGTGATCAAACCTTCATCCGTTCGGTGGTGGTGTTCATGATTGGTGTGATTGCTTGTAACGTTTTTTAAGGGTGGAGTTGGTGTGTAACTCCAGCAACCCTTGTGGTAAGGTGTTATTTTGTGTTTAGTGATAACCGAGGAAGGTGTCCTCGAAAACTGAAGTAGGTTGATTTAACCAAACCAGTATAAAATTCTTGGTGTCGTTATTTTCAGCACTCCACTTCCAGTTTTTCAGTTTCTATGTTAATTTCGTTGTAATCGTAAAAATAGTAAACGACTTTCAAAAATTACAAACCTTTGTATAAACATAGTGACACCTCTTAAGTTTCATTTGGCGCAAGTTTCAACCCATTTGGACAAGTATAAGTCAATCAAACGTTAATAGTTTTGAGACTAGTGCAATCTGATTTTCAGACTTGCAAAGGTTGAGAACATCAACGTATTTGACATACATCCCAAAAGAAGTTTTCAAAAATGTTTCAACCCAGTACAATACACATCTTAATGGGTTTGTCATTAAATATTCAGACTATTTGGTGTCACGAATTAATTGGAATAAAATTTTCAAATCAGAGTACTGTTTCCGGTAGATTTGCGCAATTTGACCACAAACATTTTTTTAAAGGGTTAGGAGTTGAATTTAATCTGAAATTTTTAGGAGATACTTAAAACATTTGAGAGCAGAATCTCTCCAAATTTCAGAATGTTTGAAGGTTTGTAATCAGGTCTTTCAAACATTTCAAATCAGGATCTGTAAACAGAAACTGTTTTCAGAAGTTAGGTTTTTGGGTCAAAATATTTTAAAAACCAAATTTTCCGCACCTACTATTCAACCCACTTCTAGTGGTGCTTTACAGGTCCTACAAGTGGTATCAGAGCGCAGGCACACTCACGACAAGGAGATCCAATGATCTTAGTGAGATGGCAACCACTAGCTTCAAAACCAAGCAAGAAGGTATGTCTAGTCAAAGGCCTCCTCTTTTTGATGGTAAGCCCTTTATCCAATAGAAACTTAGAATGAAACTCTTTCTTATGGCTATTGATATTGATTTGTGGTCTATCATAGAAGACGGTCCATCCGTTCCATCTAAGTTATCTACTGTTGATGGAGTCACACTAGAAGTTATAAAACCGAAACAAGAATACACTAGTGATGATAAAAAGAGACTAAGTATTAATGCTAGAGCCATGCAACTACTTTTAAATGGGCTAAGTAAAATTGAATCAAGTTACGTGTCTAATTGCTCTAGTGCTCAAGAGATGTGGAGAATTCTTGAGATGAAACATGAAGAGACTAGCCAAGTTAATGAGTCTAAAATAAACATACTTATGTCCACCCTTGAATCTTTTAAATTATTGCCAAATGAATCCATTGTTGATATGGATTTACGGTTGATTAACATCTATAATTCTCTTGAGTCTCTTGGCTAAGCTTTCTCTACGCAGGAAAAAGTCCAAAAGGTATTAAGAAGTCTCCCATCTGAATGTGACCCTAAAGTCATGGCAATTGAAGAGAGTAAAGAAACAAAATCAATAAAAATGGAGGAACTAATCGGATCGTTAAAAGTATACGAAAACAAACTTACATTAAGGAAATTAGAATCAACGTCAAAACAAGGTAAGACTGTTGCTTTTAAATCAAATGATACGTCTCTACTTCTTCCGATCGATGGTGATACTGAATCAGATGATGATGATCTAATACTATTGGCTAAAGGTTTGAGAAAATTTAGGAGAAAGTCATTGAAAAACAAACCTAAGGCTATTTCAACTAAAAGAAATAAAAATAAAATTAATGACAAGGACGTAAAGTGCTATGAATGCGGGAAACTTGAACACTTATCATATGACTGCCCTAACAAGGACAAACAAACGAACAAACACCTTGACAAGGATCGAATCAAAACTAGACTCGTCTCAGAACCTAAACAAAGGAGAAGAGCACTCAAAGCCTCCACTTGGAGTGATTCATCCGACTCTGGGACTGATGATATAGAAGAAGAAACGGCACAAGTATGCCTTGCATCCAAAGCATCAAACGAGGTATCGTCTGATTCTGACTCTTATTCTGAACCTTCATATGATGATTTATTTAGTCAATATTTAGAATTGCATAAATTCACAAAGACTCTCGCAAAAGAAAAGAAACGGATAATTGAAGACAAGAAGTTGTTAGAATCATCTAACACAAACCTTGTTGCTTAATTAAACGATTCAAAAGAAGAGTCGTCCTGCATAATTAATGCATTAAAATTAGAGGTCACATCATTAACAACATAAAACCATGAAATGAAATCCTAGATTTCAAACTTGAAATCAAGGAATATAGATCTAGAAAAAATGATAAAACAATTTGACACAGGTACAAACATGCTAGATTGCATCATTTCTTCACAAAAGCATGATAGTGACAAAACCGGATTAGGATACGTTGAGAAAAACGAGACACTAAATAAATCAACCAAATTTATTCCGTCTAAGAAAATAGATGCAACCAGGACATATGTGGCGCCTAAGAAGACGCCTAAATCCCCCTATGACATCTCATCGTGCTTCATCTTCATATCATACGAGATATAATTATGTGTCGTACAAATATGAAAAGAAACCATTAATGCATACACGACATTCATTTACATCTAGATCACACTCCATACACACCAACACAAGAACATATCAAAAACGACAACCATACAATATTCATAAGGGAATTCTCGGCCAAAGGCCAAAGGTATTCTCACCTCATGTCTACTATATTGCTTCTTCATCTACATTCTCACCATTTTTTAGACAGAGAAAGGTCACACAAGTATGGGTACCGAAAGACACTCTTACAAAGAGGTGAAGAACTAACTCGTAAAGACCCAAAATAAAAGGGTACCTAAATCGTTGTTGTACATTGCAGGGAACCCATACATCTAAAGGTACATCAATCAAGTGGTTCCTTGACAATGGTTGCTCGAGGCACATGACGGGTGACCCGAGCTTGTTCTCAAAGTTGAAGAAGGTTACAAAAGGTGGATCAGTGACCTTTGGATACATTAATGAAGGAAGAATCATCAGAAAAGGTACAATTGGAAGCCCAATCACTCTTCAAATCTCCAATGTCTTCTTGGTAAGTAATCTATCCTATAATATGCTTAGCATCTCACAGTTTATTGACAACGGTTTTGATGTGTGTTTCACTCATCCATATTGCAACATAATAAATAAAAATGAAGAAAAGGTATTAAAAGGAAAAAGAGAAGAAAAAATTTTTACACTTTCGATGGATGATATTGTTGAGAAAAAGGGGTTTGAGTGATTACAAAATGCATGATTTGAATAATGTGTACTAAAGAAATGCATGACACGTTTTATGACTTGACAAGTTTTTGCATGAAACCTGCCTTATATAGTTCATATATATTGTTGCCGTACTAACGAGCCATGAAGCTTTAAATCATACATCAAATGGCGAACATTTGTTGTATTTGCACTATTTTCAGGTGCCACCATTAATGAACTAAACTAGTTCATTAAGTGAAGTACTTAGTTAAATGAACTAAGTAGTTCATTAAAGGAAGCCATATTTGGAAAAGGCACAAAGGCAACAAATTGAAGAATGGAAAGTTCTCTCCCACCTATGTCTACATGTTTTTGTATATATTTTTATATATGATCAGATTTTTTTTAAAAAGGCACTACACACATATATTCCAACGTACTACCGACACCTTATATATTTTACGAACGTACGTTAATGTCACACCACTATATTTACCTTATATTTATGAGTATATTCAGGTCTTATATCATATGATATAAGTCATGGTGATGACAAAATTATTACGACACGTTAAAAGGTTCTAAACCAAAAGTTGTCGTATCGAATGAATACCAAAACTTCGCCAACGTGTCACGTACTTGCCATATATAGATGGCCAGCTCCTACACTTCAAAAATGGCCACAAATTTTGTGGCTTACATGGCATATATAGCCAAAAAATCATTCCATGTTGGCACACACAAATCACCTCCAATTAAGGCCAAATTGTGGAGATTTCAAATTCAACATTTTTGTCACATGTAGGCCCACTTTAATCATCCATGAGAGATGAATATTAAAGTTTAATTTATGTATATTATGTGTACCGTAATATATATAACATGTGCAAAAAGTTGGAATTTAATCGGAGAAAAATCGGGTAATCGACAAACGTCGAAAATTCGGTTTTCTACGAACACGACACATGGAACGTTTTTGGCATGACATATAACATGTATCTAGACACTTTTTACATACTCTATACATTCTAAAGTGTTCTAGAAAAATCAATTAAGGGCTGATTGGAATATACCATATGTGTATAATTATATGTGCACTATTTTACAAAATTTGCAAAAATAATTCAGCACATGTACAAGCTCATACACGCCTAGCTCAGCCTTTTTGGAGCATATGTGGAGCTTTGTTGGCATCTTTATTGGCCAGGAATGAAGCATACAATGTTGGTGACATAAAGAAAGGAGCTACATACGGTAACATTTCAAACTATGTCACATTTGTAACACATGCTGAAAATTTCAGCATGTGTGCATTAGGGTGGCCGAATTTCTACTCTTAATTGTGCCATATTTACTACTTTGAATTATATGGATTGATTGAAAGATAATATGACAATGTTTTAAAAGTATTATGGAAATAATGTGATGGTATCTTGGAATATCACACATGCTGAAAATTTCAGCATGTGTAGAATGCACTTGGCCGACTTTATGCCTTAAGATTCAACATATTGGATTCTTCAATCTTCAAGGAATTAATCTATACATACATGGCAATGTTTTGAATATTGTGTGAATATCACACATGCTGAAAATTTCAGCATGTGGAATAATCATGTGGCTGATTTTTAGGTGCAAAATGGAGATAATTTGTCTTGCTAATTATGTGGAATTATTATGTGACTTATGACAATACTTTTATGGCTAATTGGCACATGTTCTTAAAGGTTATTTTCAGATTTATCTAGTCATCAAACGATGACAACTTCCATCCAATCAATGAGTGCCAAGTAAGCAAGGGCTTAATGATCATCCAATGAGGAGTTGCAAAGTAAGCAAGGAAATGTCACAATGATGCAATATACTCTTCCAAGGACTTAGAAGATAATTTTCAAGAGAAGAAATGGGCAATAGGGGGCGGCACATATGGTGATAAAAAGAGAAGAAGGAGAGCAAACAAAAATACAAGACAAGTCTTACAAATCAAAGAGCTAAAAACGTCTTCATCATCTTCTTCTTCTACACTTCTTTTTTTCTTCTCTCTTAAAGCCTATTGTATTCATATTCATACATCTTGAATAGGATTCATCTATACCACCATATATTCTATATTGTTGTAAAAGATTGATCAAGGTGTGATCAATCTTGCATCCTCTAGGTGGTGGTGTTCGTGATTGTTGTAATCACTTACAAGGTTTGTAAAGGATTGGAGTTGGTGTGTAACTCCATCAACCCTGTGTGGTAAGGTGTTATTTGTGTTTTGTGATTAGTGATAACCGAGGAATGTGTCCTCGAAGACAGGAGTAGATTGATTTAATCGAACCAGTATAAATTTCCTTGTGTTCTTTACTTTTCAGCACTTACTTTCAGTTTCCAGCACAGTGCATCATTTTCATCACGTTCTTAAAAATAGTAAACGAACTTCAAAAATCACGAAACTTTCAGAAAACATATCCACACGTCTTAAGGTTCTTTTGGCGCAAGTTTCAACCCTTTTGGACAAGTATAATTCATCCAAACGTCAAATGTTCTGAGACTAGTGCAGTCTGATTTTCCGGCTTGCAAAGGTTGAGACTTTGAACGTATTTGTCTAATTTCCCAAAATAATTTTTCAAAACGTTTCAACCCAATTAAATAAACCTAATAAGGGGTTAGTCATTAAACTTTCAGAGCATCTAGAGTCACGGTTTAATTGGAACTAAATTTTCAAATTAGACTACCGTTTCTGGCAGATTTGTGCAATCTGACCACAAACAATTTTTAAAGAGGTTAGAGGTTGAGTTTTGATCTGAAAGTTTTAGGAGATACTCAGAACATCTGAGACTAAGATCTCTCCAAATTTCAGAATTTTTGAAGACCTGTAACCTAGTTTTCAAAATGTTTCAAAACAGGTCTTGAAAACAGAAACTGTTTTCAGAAGTTGGGTTTTTGGTCTAAAACAATTTTAAAAACCACATTTTCCGCACCCACTATTCAACCCCCCTTCTAGTGGTGCCTTGCAGATCCTACAAGATATGTTAGACGCTAAAATTAAATGTTTTATGTCAAATGAACCTAACGTAAATTTGTGGCATAGGCGATTAGGACACATTGGCATCTCAACGCTTGTCAACGAAAGAATCTAATACGAGGATTGCCTAAACTTGATTTAGACAACTTTCAGTTGTGTGAATCTTGTATTAAAGGTAAAACAAACATGCGAGTCACTTAAATCTAAATATGAAATTAGCACGTCTAGAATTTTAGAATTATTACACATTGATTTGTTTGGTCCTAGTCGCACTAGGAGTCTTGGTGGACGCCACTGTGCATGTGTAATCGTAGACGATTTTTCTCGCTATACATAGACTCTATTTCTTGCGAATAAAGATGATAGTGCCGTTGAGATTGCTAAACTAATAAACAACTTGAAAATGAATATGGTTTGAATGTGAAAAAGATTAGAAGCGATAGAGGCGGTGAATTCAAAAATTAGGCCATGATTGCTTTTTGCAAAGAAAAAGGTATTAAACATGAGTTTCCGCCACCTAGGACACCACAATTAAATGGAGTAGTAGAAAGAAAGAATAGGACACTACAAGAAATCGCTAGAACCATGTTGTGTGAAAATAAGTTGCCTAGATTTTTGTGGGCGGAAGCCATAAATTGTGCATGCTATATAATTAATCGTTTGTAAATTAGAAAGAAAATAAATAAAACTCCTTATGAAATAGTAAATGATCGCATGCCTAAAATTGATTACTTTCGTATGTTTGGTTGTAAATGCTTTGTATTAAATATAAAAGATAATCTAGATAAATTTGAATCTAAATTAATTGGATGCATCTTTGTTGGATATTCTGTGAATTCTAAAGCATATAGATGTTATGATCCTATCAGTAGACAAATGTTAGAATCTATTCATGTGAAGTTTAATGAGTTTGGCGAGTTTGAAAAAGATAAAGAATATGACGATGATTTCGAACTAAACCCCGTGTTAGATGATATAGAAGAGAATATTGTACATTTGAATCCAACATGCTAGAAATGCATGATCACTTAGAAATGCATAAAAACTTAGAGAATAACCAACCAAGATGGCATAGGAATCACCCACACGATCTCATTGTAGGCGATATAACTCAAGGTGTCCGACCACGCAGAAGAATAAATCCAGATGAAATAAACCAATTTCATGCTATGATATCCAAAATTGAATCTAAAAACGTTTTTGATGCCTTGAATGATTCTTCTTGGATTGATGCTATGCATGATGAATTAAATCAATTCATAAGAAATGATGTATGGAATTTAGTGCCATGACCACAAGGTAAGACAATAATAGGCACAAAGTGGGTCTTCAGAAATAAAATGAATGAAGAAGGTAAAGTTGTTAGAAACAAAGCAAGACTTATAGCATAAGGATATGATCAAGAAGAAGGAATAGACTATGATGAAACATTTGCAACCATAGCACGTTTAGAAGTCATACGATTATTACTTGCTATTGCTTGCGTGAAAGATTTTAAACTCTATCAAATGGACTTAAAAAGTGCATTTTTAAATGGCTTTATACAAGAAGAAGTATACGTGAAACAACCACCCAGTTTTGAAGATTTGAAATACCCTGATCACATGTACAAATTAAAGAAGGCATTATATGGTTTAAAACAAGCACCTAGGGTTTGGTATGATCGTTTTGATACTTTTCTTTTAGAAAATGGATTTAAAAGAGGCACCATAGACAACACCTTATTCTTGAAACAAGATAAATCGGATTTACTTATCATTCAAATGTATGTTGATGACATCATTTTTGGATCTACATCTCATAAACTTGTTGAAGAATTTGAAATTTACATGAAATCCGAGTTTGAAATGTCTATGGTCGGTGAATTGAATTACCTTCTTGGCTTGCAAATTAAACAAACTAGTAAAGGCATCCATATAAGTCAAGTCAAATATGTGAATGACATGATTAAGAAGTTCAATTTTGAGAACTTGAAGCCATCCCCCACCACTATGAGTGTCACCACTAAACTAGATATAGATGAAAATGGAAATGACTTTGATAATGGTTTGTATATGTCTATGATTGGTTCTTTGCTTTATCTTACCCCAAGTAGACCTGATATCATGTTTAGTATATGTATGTGTGCACGTTTTCAAAGCCAACCTAAAGTGTCTCACTATAATGCTGTAAAAAGAATATTTCGATACACTAAGCACACTCCCACTTTAGGAATTTGGTATGATAAGAATTGTGAATTTAACTTGCATGCTTAAACCAATGCGGATTATGGTGGATGCAAAATAGATATAAAAAGCACAAGGGGCACTTGTCAATTATAGGAAATTCATTAATTTCTTGGTTTTCGAAAAAGTAAGCAAGTGTGACATTAGCTACTATCGAAGCTGAGTATATGGCACTGAGTCTTTGTTGCACACAACTCTTATAATTAAAACAACAACTTTATGATTTTTGTATCACGGTAAATCAAATTCCCATTTATTGTGATAGTATGAGTGCTATTGATTTGTCTAAGAACCCCGTACTATACTCTAAGGCAAAGCACATAGAAGTACGATATCGCTTTCTTCGTGATCACGCAAACAATGGTGATATTGTTATAGAACAAGTACGCACTGAAGCACAAGTAGCCGACATATTCACAAAAGCACTAAATCAAGCCACGTACGAAAATCTACGCTCAAAATTAGGCATGATTTCTGCTGATTGATATTTCTTTCCATCTTTACATGCACTTTTGATTTTATTTCCAAAATAAAGAGGGAGAGAGTGCATGATTTAAGGGGGAGTGAGAGTGAGTTAAGGAGGAAAGAAAGCATGATTGCACAAATCAAAGGGTAGAAAATTCAAAATTCGAATTTATGCTCGATTGAAGGGGGAGCGGTCGTATTTAAATCATGAACTAAGGTTATTTTAAAAGTCATCAAAAGGGGGAGGTTGTTGAGAAAAAAAGTTTGAGTGATTTACAAATACGTGATTTAAATACTACTTGTTTTTAGAAATGCATGACAAATTTACTACTTGACACGTTTTTGTGACAATCTTGCCTTATGTACTTTATATATAATGTTGCCGAACTAACAAGACATGAAGCTTTAAAGCTTACATCAAATGGAAAACATTTGTTGTGTTTGAACTATTTTCAGGTGCCACCATTAATGAACTAAACTAGTTCATTAAGTGAAGTACTTAAGTTAACGAACTAACTAGTTCATTAAAAGGAGATATATTTGGAGAAGGCATGATGGCAAAAAATTGAAACATAGAAAGTCTCCTCTTCACTTGTTCATACACGTTTATTCATATATATATTATATATATTCAGATTTTTTATAAAAAGGCACAATACACATATATTCCGACGTACTATCGACACGTTACATATATTACAAATGTACGTCAACGTCACACGACTATACTTACCTCATATTTATGAGTATATTCAGACCTTATATCATATGATATAAGTCATGATGATGACAAAATTTTTGGCATGACATGTAACATGTATCTAGACACTTTTTACATATTCAAGACATGTTAAAGTGTACTGGAATATTCAAATTAGGGCTAATTGAAATATACCATATATGTGTAATTATTGTGCAACACTTGACAAAGTTTACAAAAGTGAAATTCAGCACATGTTGGAGACTATGTACACGCCATTCTCAGCCTTGGTATAGCTTATGTGGAGCTTATTTGGCATCTCAATTGGTGGAGAATAAGCCACACAAGGTTAGTAACATAAAGGAGGAAGCTACACAAGGTAACAATTCAAACTATTTGGCAAATGTAACACATGCTGAAAATTCAGCTTGTGGGACTTTAAGATGGCCGATTTTTTGCCTAAAGTGTGTGACTAATTGCTTCCCAAATTGAAGGGATTAATTGTTAATTATTTGACAACATTTTAAACTTTATTTGGCACATGTTTTTACACTTTAATCTCAGATTTTTACATCTACTAAATGGTGACAAGATTCATCCCATCATAGAGTGCCAAGCAAGCAAAGCCAAGACATTCATCCAATCATGTTGTGCCAGGTAAGCAAGATTGTGTCACCTCTACACAAGGTAATCTTCTAAGAACATAAAAGAGATTTCTCAAGAAGGAAAGGAGCCCTAGAGGGCGGCCAAGGCTAAATAAAAAGAGGAGAAATAGAGCAAACCAAGTCAAGACAACTCTCATAGTCTATCAAGTGCAAAAGAAGCCTTTACTCTCTTCTTCTACATTTCTTTCTTCTTCTTCTTCTTTTTCTCTCAAGCCTATTGTTCTGATATTCAATATATTGAATATGATTTGATTAGACCACCATACACGTTTCAATTGTTGTAAAAAGGTTGATCAAGGTGTGATCAAACCTTCATCCGTTTGGTGGGGGTGTTTGTAATTGGTGTGATTGCTTGTAACATTTTTTTAAGGGTGAGCTGGTGTCTAACTCCAGCTACCCTTGTGGTAAGGTGTTATTTTGTGTTTAGTGATAACTGAGAAAGGTGTCCTCGAAGACTAAAGTAGGTTGATTTAACCGAACCACTTCACAATTCTTGGTGTCGTTATTTTCAGCACTTCACTTTCAGTTTTTCAGTTTTTGTGTTGATTTTGCTGCAATCGTAGAAATAGTAATTCAAAAATTACAAACCTTTGAACATAGCCACACCTCTTAAGTTTCAATTGGCGCGCAAGTTTCAACCCATTTGGACAAGTATAAGTCAATCAAACGTTAATAGTTTTGAGACTAGTGCAATCTGATTTCAGACTTGCAAAGGTTGAGAACATCAACGTATTTGACATACATCCCAAAAGAATTTTTCAAAAATGTTTCAACCCAGTACAATACCACATCTTAAGGGGTTTTTCATAAATTTTCTGACCATTTGGAGTCACGAATTAATCGAAATAAAATTTTTCAAATCAGAGTACTGTTTCTGGTAGATTTGCGCAATCTGACCACAAACGTTTTTTAAAGGGTTAGGAGTTGAATTTAATCTGAAATTTTTAGGAGATACTTAAAACATTTGAGAGTAGAATATCTCCAAATTTTAGAATTTTTGAAGGTTTGTAATTAGGTCTTTCAAACGTTTCAAATCAGGATCTGAAAACAGAAACTGTTTTCAGAAGTTAGGTTTTTGGGTCAAAATATTTTAAAAACCAAATTTTCCGCACCTACTATTCAACCCCCCTGTCTAGTGGTGCTTTACAGGTCCTACAAGTGGTATCAGAGCACAGGCACACTCACGAAAAGGAGATCCAATGATCTTAGTGAGATTGCAACCACTAGCTTCAAAACCGAGCAAGAAGGTATGTGGAGTCAAAGGCCTCCTCTTTTTGATGGTAAGTCCTTTATCCAATGGAAACATAGAATGAAACTCTTTCTTATGGCTATTGATATTGATTTGTGGTCTATCATAGAAGACGATCCATTCGTTCCATCAAAGTTATCTACTGTTGATGGAGTCACACTAGAAGTTATAAAACCGAAACAAGAATACACTAGTGATGATAAAAAGAGACTAAGTATTAATGCTAGAGCCATGCAACTACTTTTAAATGGGCTAAGTAAAATTGAATCAAGTTACGTGTCTAATTGCTCTAGTGCTCAAGAGATGTGGATAATTCTTGAGATGAAACATGAAGGGACTAGCCAAGTTAAGGAGTCTAAAATATACATACTTATGTCCACCCTTGAATCTTTTAAATTATTGCCAAATGAATCCATTGTTGATATGGATTTACGGTTGACTAACATCTATAATACTCTTGAGTCTCTTGGCAAAGCTTTCTCTACGCAGGAAAAGATCCAAAAGGTATTAAGAAGTCTCCCATCCGAATGGGACCCTAAACTCATGGCAATTGAAGAGAGTAAAAAAAATCAATAAAAATGAAGAAACTAATCGGATCGCTAAAAGTATACTAAAACAAACTTACATTAAGGAAATCGGAATCAATGTCAAAACAAGGTAAGACTGTTGCTTTTTAAATCAAATGATACGTCTCTACTTCTTTCGATCGATAGTGATACTGAATCAGATGATGATGATCTAATACTAGTGGCTAAAGGTTTGAGAAAATTTATGAGAAAGTCATTCAAAAACAAACCTAAGGCTATTTCAACTAAAAGAAATAAAAATAAAATTAATGACAAGGACGTAAAGTGCTATGAATGCGGGAAACTTGAACACTTGTCATATGACTGTCCTAACAAGGACAAACAAACGAACAAACACCTTGACAAGGATCGGATCAAAACTAGACTCGTCTCAGAACCTAAACAAAGGAGAAGAGCACTCAAAGCCTCCACTTGGAGTGATTCATCCGACTCTGAGACTGATGATACAGAAGAAGAAACGGCACAAGTATGCCTTGCATCCAATGCATCAAACGAGGTATCGTCTGATTCTGACTCTTATTCTGAACCTTCATATGATGATTTATTTAGTCAATATTTAGAATTGCATAAATTCACAAAGACTCTCGCAAAAAAAAAAAGAAACGGTTAATTGAAGACAAGAAGTTGTTAGAATCATCTAACGCAAACCTTGTTGCTTAATTAGACGATTCAAAAGAAAAGTCGTCTTGCATAATTAATGCATTAAAATCAGAGGTCACATCATCAACAACATAAAACCATGAAATGAAATCCTAGATTTCAAACTTGAAATCAAGGAATATAGATCTAGAAAAAATGATAAAACAATTTGACACAGGTACAAACATGCTAGATTGCATCATTTCTTCACAAAAGCATGATAGTGACAAAACCGGATTAGGATATGTTGAGAAAAATGAGACACTAAATAAATCAACCAAATTTATTCAGTCTAAGAAAATAGATGCAACCAGGATATATGTGGCGCCTAAGAAGACGCCTAAATCCCCCTATGACATCTCATCGTGCTTCATCTTCATATCATACGAGATATAATTATGTGTCGTACAAATATGAAAAGAAACCATTAATGCATACACGACATTCATTTACATCTAGATCACACTCCATACACACCAACACAAGAACATATAAAAACGACAACCATACAATATTCATAAGGGAATTCTCGGCCAAAGGCCAAAGGTATTCTCACCTCATGTCTACTATATTGCTTCTTCATCTACATTCTCACTATTTTTTAGACCGAGAAAGGTCACACAAGTATGTGTACCGAAAGACACTCTTACAAAGAGGTGAAGAACTAACTTGTAAAGACCCAAAATAAAAGGGTACCTAAATCGTTGTTGTACATTTCAGGAAACCCATACATCTAAAGGTACATAAATCAAGTGGTTCCTTGACAGTGGTTGCTCGAGGCACTTGACGAATGACCTGAGCTTGTTCTCAAAGTTGAAGAAGATTACAAAAGGTGGATCGGTGACCTTCGGATACAACAATGAAGGAAGAATCATCAGAAAAGGTACAATCTGAAGCCCAAGCACTCTTCAAATCTCTAATGTCTTCTTGGTAAGTAATCTATCCTATAATCTGCTTAGCATTTGATGTATGTTTCACTCATCCATATTGCAACATAATAAATAAAAATGGAGAAATGGTATTAAAAGGAAAAAGAGAAGAAAATATTTTTACACTTTTGATGGATGATATTGTTGAAAAAAAGGGATTTGAGTGATTACAGAATGCATGATTTAAATAACGTGTACTAAAAAAATGCATGACACGTTTTATGACTTGACACGTTTTTGCATGAAACCTGCATTATATAGTTCATATATATTGTTGCCGTACTAACGAGCCATGAAGCTTTAAAGCTTACATCAAATGGCAAACATTTGTTGTATTTGAACTATTTTCAGGTGCCACCATTAATGAACTAAACTAGTTCATTAAGTGAAGTACTTAGTTAAATGAACTAAGTAGTTCATTAAAGGAAGCCATATTTGGAAAAGGCACAAAGGCAACAAATTGAAGAATGGAAAGTTCTCTCCCACCTATGTCTACATGTTTTTGTATATATTTTTATATATGATCAGATTTTTTTTAAAAGGCACTACACACATATATTCCAACGTACTACCGACACCTTATATATTTTACGAACGTACGTTAATGTCACACCACTATATTTACCTCATATTTATGAATGATCCAATTTTGATATGAACATAAATTCTTAACCTTTGGAAATCCATGAAGGATCTAGGAAGAGTACCTGCCTTTCTCACATATTTCACAACTTAAAGTGGAGATTTTCACACTTCGCTTGAATAAAACCTTCTCTTTGCCTTCCTTGGGGCCACGGGTAGGGGGTAGAAATGAGGGGTAGTT
The DNA here is from genome assembly GCA_036186865.1 of Eustoma russellianum. Taxonomy (NCBI): domain Eukaryota; kingdom Viridiplantae; phylum Streptophyta; class Magnoliopsida; order Gentianales; family Gentianaceae; genus Eustoma; species Eustoma russellianum. The sequence continues at coordinate 7,940,704 of AP025071.1, forward strand.
ATTGAACCTAAAGCCAGAGTTATTAATTTGGTATCATATCGTTTGCGTTTTGGTTTTTCTAAAGCAATTTCAGTCTGTGATGATCACATTTGGTTTTTTTGGAAGGACTCTATTATCTCTTTGGAAGATACGCAGATTGGCCAACAAGATTATTCATTTAAATTATCATGGTTGGCTTCTGGTGATCAATTTTGATTTACTGCTGTCTATGGACTTCACACAGTAGCTGCGCGAAAACCACTATGGGAAGACTTAAAGATGATCTATGATGGTCTTCAATTACCATGGTTGGTGGAGGAGATTTTAATACCTTTCGTACACTTGACGAACATCGTGGCCGCTCTTCCCCTACACTTCGTCAACTGCAGGACTTCAATAATTGTATAGCAGAATGTGATCTCCAAGAAATTCCTTTTCAAGGATCTCCATTCACATGGTGTGATGGTCACGGGTTAGGTCGGGTTTGGTGTCGGTTAGATCGGTACCTTTGCAACTCTGCATTTACAGACTTATACCCATCCATTCTCTGTCAACATCTATCCAGGGTAACTTCGGATCACATACTTGTTTTAATGGTGACGTGTCATACAAACTGAGTCCCTCAGTCACCCTAGAAATCTTAATTCCTAGAATAACATTGGCAACTCCCATGTCCTTCATATCGAAGTTTCTCGTCAACATCTTCTTTGTGTTTAAGATTATGTCCCGAGTACTTCCCATGATTAGCATGTCATCAACATAGAGACACACTATCACATAAGCATTCTGTGTGCTCTTAATATAGACACACTTGTCACACTCATTGATCTTGAAACCATTAGCTAACATAGCTTGATCAAACTTCAAGTGCCACTGCTTAGGCGCTTGTTTAAGTCCGTACAAGGACTTCACGAGTCTACAAACCTTAGACTCTTGTCCTGGAACCACAAACCCTTCGGGTTGTTCCATATAGATTTCTTCATCCAACTCACCATTCAGAAAAGCAGTCTTTACATCCATCTGATGGATTTCCAAGTTATGGACTGCAGCAATTGCAACTAGCACCCTTATAGAAGTGATCCTAGTCACTGGTGAGTAGGTGTCAAAAAAGTCAAAGCCTTCCTTTTGCCGATAGCCTTTAGCTACCAACCTGGCTTTATACTTTTCAATAGACCCATCCTCTTTCAGTTTCTTCTTAAAAACCCACTTACACCCAAGTGGTTTACTTCCAGGTGGAAGATCAACCAACTCCCAAGTGTGGTTTTGAAGAATCGAGTCTATCTCACTGTCAATTGCTTCTTTCTAGAACGGAGCTTCTGGAGTTGACATAGCCTCGGAAAAGTTCCTCGGCTCATTTTCTACCATATAGGTTAGAAAATCCGGTCCAAACGAAGTTGGCATTCTGGCACGCTTGCTTTGACGAAGCTCCTCATCTCCTTGAGGAGTCGCCTCACGCAATCGCTTACCAAATCTTGTTTCTTCTTGAATTTTGTCTTTCCTTGGAAAGACATCTTCAAAGAACACTGCATTCCTTGACTCCATGACCACGTTTTCATGTACGTCGGGAATATTCGACTTGTGCACCAAGAACCGATATGCACTACTGTTAGTTGCATAACCAATAAATATGCAATCAACCGTTTTAGGCCCAATTTTCACCTGTCTTGGCTTAGGTACAGCAACCTTTGCCAGACACCCCCACACTTTCAAGTATTTGTAGCTAGGCTTGTGGCCTTTCCAAAGCTCGTATGGGGTTACATCCATCTTCTTAGATGGGATTCTATTTAAAATGACGTTGGCTGAGAGAACTGCTTCCCCCCACAAGTTCTGAGGTAAACCTGAACTTATCAACATAGCATTCATCATCTCTTTAAGAGTACGGTTTTTGCGTTCAGCAATACCATTTGATTGAGGTGAATATGGCGCAGTCGTTTGATGAATAATGCCATGTTCTGAACAGAATTCATTAAACGGTGTATCATATTCGCCACCTCTATCACTACGAATTGCTTTAATTCGTTTGCTAAGTTGATTCTCAACTTCATTTTTATAATCCTTGAAAGCATCAAGGGCCTCGTCTTTGCTGCTTAGCAAATATACATAACAGTATCGTGTGCAATCGTCGATAAAAGTTACAAACTACTTTTTACCACCTCTCGTTTGCACAAACTTTAAATCACACACATCGGTATGAATTAAATCCAAAGGTTCAGTGTTCCTTTCTATTGAAGGAAATGGCGCCTTTGCCATCTTCGCTTCAACACATATTTGACATTTTCCTTTATTATTAAAGTCCAGTTTGGGCAATAAGTCAAGATTACTCATTCGTTGTATTGACTTGTAATTAACATGTCCCAAAAGAAAATGCCATAAACAAGACGACTCAAGCATGTAAGCAAAAGAGGAAGCAATTTTATTAGCCTCTGTGGGCAAATCTCTTTTGGGTACAATAGTGATGACATTCAATTTAAACATCCTATTCGACAAGTACCCCTTCCCCAAATACATGTCATTTTTGAAAGAATAACTTTATTGGACTCTAACACTAGTCTAAAACCATGCATGACTAGAAGAGATCCAGATACTAAATTCTTCCGAATATCAGGGACGTGCAGCACATTCTGCAAAGTCAGATGCCTTCCTGATGTGAGCTTCAGAACAACTTTGCCCTCGCCTTCAATCTTTGAGGAGGCCGAGTTTCCCATGTAAAGCTGTTCATTGTTCCCGGGCTGGTACTCCATGAACATCTCTCTGCTGGAGCAAACATGTCTAGTGGCGCCAGTATCAAGCCACCACTCACGTACGTTCCCCACATCATTGCACTCTGAGACCACCGCACAGAGATTTAGATCATCCAATGCATCGACTATGTTCGCCTTTGCTTTGGATTGCTTCTTCTTGGGTTTTCTGCACTCATTGCTGACATACCCCTGAATGCCACAGTTGTAGCATTTCCCGGTGAATTCTTGGCGATCTGCTTGCCTTTCTTGTTCACCCCGAGTTGGCCTTTCTTTTTCTTAGCCTCTGCAATATGGGCCTTAGCCTGACCAGAGCTAGATTGTGGCGCTCTTTCCGATCTACGATTGTCCTCCTCAATGCGGAGTCGAACAATCAGATCTTCCAATGTCATCTCCTTTCTCTTGTGTTTGAGATAGCTTCTGAATTCCCTCCACGAAAGAGGTAGCTTCTCAATCACTGCTGCCACAACGAAAGATTAACTGAGCAACATGCCCTCCTCTTCCATCTCGGCAACCAACGTCTGAAGTTCCTCAACTTGAGAAACAACAGTGCGAGAATCAGACATTTTGAAATCCAGGAATTTGCTGACAATAAATTTCTTAGTGCCGGCATCTTCCGTACGGTATTTCTTTTCCAAAGCCTGCCACAAAGACTTTGCGGTCTTGTACGTACATTACAAACCATACAAGGAGTTGTCCAAACAACTCAGAATATGACTCAAACAAACATAATTGTTGAAGTTCCAACCTTCAACAAAATGTTGGTTTTCCATATTCTGGGCTTGGTCCTCCAACGGATCCACCATAGGCGGGTCCTCAGTCAGGAAATTAGCCAACCCGACAGCAGTCAAGAAGAACAACATCTTCTGCTGCCAGCGCTTGAAGAAGCTCCCACTGAACTTCTCCGGTTTCTCCACTTGGGCCACTACAGGACCCTGTGCAGGAGGAGCATGTCTTGGCACCCCAGCAGTTGGTGCCATTTGAGCAGAACTATGAATGTCTGCACCATGAACCGAGCCTGAGCTTGCGTTCTCCATCAGATTACTGTTCAGTTGATCAAACGAATAGATCAGAACAGAATCAGATATAAGAAAGGAGTAGAAGTAGACCGCAAATCAGTACGAAACTACTTTTGCGCAAATTAAAACGGTACAGTAATTAATTGAATTGAAATACGTCTTAAGATTGTTGGACACAATCAATCCTGTACCAAGACGCAGTCGTACAATGTGTGCATATGAAACAAAATAAATCAAACCCGGGGCGAGTCGAGGACTCTGTCCTTAAGACGTATTGGCTCCGGTATACTGTGCCCAACCGGTGTGAGCAATTGTCTCCCAGGATACAACGGGTACCTGTTCAGTTGAGCGGCACTGCTGAACTTGAACTCCTTCGAACGCTAGAGTGTCCTGACTTCTTCCGGACGAGATGCAAAACTCACGTGCTATGAATGCAGAATGCTTATGAAATGCTTAGAGCTTGGTGTGTCAAATGAACACCCTTTGCCCTCTTTATATAGGGGGAGTCGGTTGGAGAACAAGGAACCGTGACCGTTGGATCAAAACCGAAGTTTGATTTAGACCGTTAGATTAAAACCTCCTATCTAGATTAGGAAGGTTTAATCTCAGCCTTTGGATCGAAGATAGATTAGCAGGTTTAAACCTGGATCGTTAGATGGAAACCATATTCGGTTAAGCAGTTAAGACAGTTTAAATCTCGGCCGTTAGATCAAAGCTATCTTCCCTGCCACCGTTAGATCACAACAGATTGATCTTATTTTAAACCGGAGGATAGTGTTAGTTTCAAGTTTGAAACCTAACCGCACAATCAGAAGAGATTCTGCCCGCTGTCCGACTTCGATCGATCACATCGATCGATCGAAGTGACATCGATCGATCGATGTGATCGATCGATGTCTGACAGAGCACTTCAGTCGATCACTTTGATCGATCTAAGTGACATCGATCGATCGATGTGATCGATCGATGTCCTCTGATCGTCTTTGATCGATCTATCAATCGATCTAAGCTGCCTGATCCACTTCGATCGATGACATCGATCGATCGAAGTGACATCGATCGATCGATGTCCGTCAGACGCCTTTTTCCGCCACATGGATACTTCCAACGTGGTATTCCTCCATACGGGTGACACCTCACCCATCCACAACATTTCCATCTACTTTGAGCATTAATTTCACATTCACACAATCTCAAATTGAGTGATTCCACATCCTAACATTAACTACTCGTTACGTAGATAATTAAGGATTCATTAGTTTTCGATTTCATGATCGGAAACTCATTAAGCTCAAAGTACGTGCCTCAACCAAGTTTAGCAACACTCATTACGGGTCAAGCCCAAATCTCAATCTCCAACGATGGGCCAAAGCCCACCTTAAATTCTCCAACACTTTTCACCTCCATGCACTTTAGAAATAAGTGTTGCGTTGTTGCGGTTGTGAAATTAGACAACGTGTGGGTCACGTAAAGACATAACGATTAGATTATCCGGCAAAAGGGTAACACGCGATGGTAGAAACGCCATAAGAATAGCCTCAGGTTTGGTGGAAACAATTTGTGCAAAATAACTTATATGAAAATAATGTCACCTGAGGTAACAAAACATAGAATAAGCTGAGCGTATGGTGAAATCTCCATGAGTTTTCTTTCTCCCATATCCAACCGCAGGAGTCTAGCTGTGATACCATGGAACAATGGTCAGGGACTGAACATAATATTTTCATTACTATCTAGAATATGTTATCCGAGGGAGATAGAAACCTGGCGACTGATGAGCCAAAAAAATACCCCCCGTTAGTCAATGACGGTCAACGTTAAGCAAGGGCATAAAAGTGCAGCAGGTCGGCCTGGTGATAGACCAAGCCAGAGATGAACAAAGAATCCTATCTCGGCAGAAGAGTGCTCGACCATAGAGCCTCGGCTTTAGACATCTCGGTACGAGGCCTCCGCTTCTGCCCGACAAAATGGGCACCTCGGCCATAACAAATTGGCATCTCAGCCACCGAAGATCTCGGCTAAACATCAAGCTTCGGCCAAGGAATCCAGTCAGTTCCCAGTTAACATCCCATCTCGGCTGCAGGACTCTGACTATTGAACCTCAGCCCGACTACAATAGTCACAGTGCTGTTCGTTACGTGGCCTTCATGTAGTCTTATCTCTCCAGCTGTCGATCATACGGAGGGAAATAGCCAGCACAGCAATCCCTAGCAGCTAGCGCGGCTGCCATTGCAAGCTAGCCAGACGTCCTCATTTCATCCATCTGGGACACGCAGCATCCAGCTCCGCTAAGTATAAAAGGGCTTCCTCAACAGAAGAAGCCCAAGTTTTTCTAAATCTTCCAAGCCTCACCAAGTCGGAAAGAGGAGGACCCACCGCTTTTCATCTCAGCTCGGCTAATATACCTTGGCCGACCTCAAACAGGTTTCATACAAACCATTCTAGTATAAGCTATACGTCTAAAATGCCCGCAACTGACTTGAGCGTCGTGAGGGTTTTCCGGGGCAGCGCCCTGGGACCCTAACGTTTTCTTCCTTTCTCAAGCTTCCTAGAAGGACTGTGGACGGAGGTTTAACGGCTAAACCCCGGATATTTCGACTTTTACATTGGTGATAAATACGACATCATCAAATTGGGCGCTAGAAGGAGGGCCTGAACCTTCGGGTCCCTCTACCTTCGAAATATCAATTCAAGGCATTCCCAACAACTCCTCTTAGCTGACCTCGGAAGCTATTGAAGGAAGGATGAGCATGGAAGACAATCAAAGGTCTTCTCTGCAACCAACTGCTCAGTACTCCATGGAGCCAAAAGAGTTTTCAACTCCTGTAATCCTCACATATGAAGAACATATACGAGCTATACACACTGTGGCTCAAAATCCGGCAGCATTCCAAGCTGTAATAGAAATGAGAGGGAAAGCCTTAGCAAAAGGTACCAGTGGCCCCTCTCCCAGTATCTCCAGTGTACAGGAGTTGGAATATTCCCCATCTCGGCCGGGATATCATCCTGAATGTCAAACCGAGATGGTGGCTGAAGCAGGATATTCAGCACAAAGGTCTGGTTACCAGGGCACACAGTGCACCCTAACCTCATCTCTGCCATTCAGGCCTAAAGAGCATATCCAGGCCTCACGGCGAGAAAGAGCATCTGTCAAAGTTCAACTAGGGGGTCAGGGTAGAGAAAGAAGTTCTCTGTTAGCTTCAAAAGCCCATATCCTTTCCTACATGAGAAAGAAAAGGCTGGCTAGAGAACCTCAGCCCCTTGCCGGGCCACTCCACAAGAGGAACTCACAACTCTACTGCTTCTATCACCATGATATTGGGCATGACACAGAAGATTGCAGGCAACTTGGCCAAGAAATTGTGCGCCTGATTGAACTGGGTCATCTACAGCAATTTTATGACCCGAGATCAAACTTGCGCAGCAGATCTGGCTTAGACAATCCCCGAGATGGATGCCAATCTAAACAACAGCTCTGACTGCAAGCAAGGCTGCTATGACAGTAAGCCGAGCTATAAGCGGGGACCAATTTTCTTGTACAGTTGAAAACCCCCAGTGTGGCTTAGTAATGAGTCTGTACGGCAGTCGATAAAGTTAGTCACCCTTCGGTGCATGAAATTTCTCGGTAATAAAAAGTTTGTGTACATCCAACTCACAATGTTGTGGACAGCTCTGCGGAACAGAATTTCCTTACTAAAAGACCTCGGCAGGAACGAGGCAAATGCCCGTTATAGGGTACAAAAAGACCTGGGCAAGACCGAGGTGAATGCGCGCTATAAGGTCCCTTAAGACCTCGGCTTGAACGAGGCTACAACCTGCTAAAGGAGATTCGTATGACCTTGGCAGATCTGGAAAAGGTCGGGGGGCAAATACCTTTATCCCACTTCGGCCAGCATACGTCGGATATGCTCAGAGAATTATCCCTTTAAATGGGATCTCGGCCAAGGCAACACGAGATTCTCTTATTTAGCTCAGTGATCTCGGCCAAGGCAACACGAGATTCTCTTATTTAGCTCGGCGTGACAAGGTAACTTTTATTTTGTCAATCTTTTATTAAAACTGAGCAGGCATAATAGACCGACATTTAATCTCGGCAACAATAAATTTGAAAAGCTCAGATAGGCTAGTCTGCGGACTTAGTTTCTTTCAAACGGACTTGTTCAAGACTAACGAGGCCGACGTAAGAACATGACAACAAAAAGTGTGAAGGAAAAAACACTGAAAAATGCAAAAAACTCGGAAATAAACGAGAACTGCAAATTAAGAAGGCTGAAGTTTCCATTGATAACGGAATACATTTGTTTCAATCCTAAGTACAAGCCTAAATCTGCTTTTCATCCTCCCGCAAGTCAGCTCCTTCAGAGAACTTTTGGAATTGAGCTTCGAACTCGGCCTCAGCATTGTTGTTATAAAGCTCAACTAGCCGAGGATCCTCTTTATTTAGCTGGGGGCAGACCTCGGCGCAGACATAGATGGCTTTTGTTTGGCCCATCTGAAGAACTGGGCCTTGCAGCAGCACCATGTTCTCTTCAAAGAGTTCAGATTTTCTGAACTCCGCCACTGCTTCAACCTTAGCCGCTGCTAGCTGAGCTGCAAAATTCGATGCTTGGTGCTCCAGTTTTTCTTGCAGAGATGAAATCACAGCGTCTTTCTGCCCCGACTCTGCCATCACCTGATTATAACATGCCTCCAAGTCGGCATTTCTCTTCTCCAGCCCGGCAACCAATGAGTTGCTGCAGCCCATTTAACTTCAGATTCTTCCCTCTGTCCTTGAAGCTTACTGATTTCTGTTTTCAAGGACGTGATATCTTGGGAAGCTGCTTTAGACTCTTGGGTTTTGGCCGCCAGCTGACTTTGCAGTTCTTCACCTCGGCTGATGAGCTCAGATAGTTGTACCTTCAGCTGATTCACCAAAACAATGTTAATAAACCTCAAATGGGTATAACAAGGCAAGTTAGTTCATCATGGCAGAGTTGACATGAACAGAATTAACTAAGCTGCCCCAGGATGCAGATGAAAAACGTTGTTTGTCAATGGGCAGAATTAAACTGTTCATCCTCTTGGCAACAGCCGGGTTCATCACAGTCTCGGTTTCATCGAATTCGCCCACTGTTAGAGTTTGCTCTTGAGCAGGCAGCATCTCGGCCTCGGGGATGGGGGCATCTTCCCTCTGCCTTTTCCCCAGAACAGAGCCCTCATTCTGCTGGGTCTGTCCGAGATCAACTGGGGCTGGACTCTTCTGAGGGATCTCGGCCCTCACCTCTGTTATAATAATCCGAGTAAGAAAAACCACCCAAGGGAACAATTCAACAGATTAGGAAATATAAAATACCTGGAGTGGTTGATTCAGATGCAATTGTAATTGCTTGGTTCACCTCGGCTTCGGCAATGCCTTCAGCTGGGGGCATGCCTTGAGCGGCCTCGGCCCTTGCCTTAGCAGTTTGAGCTTTCTTGCAGGATGCAGCCTTGGCAATCTTGGTTGCAAACTCTTTGCCTCCAGGAGCCATGGAACCTGCATAAGGTACATAGGGTTAAGTGGGGGCAGACAGAGAACGCAAAAGGAGCACAAGTACCAGAGCATACCCCGAACTATCGCCAAATTGTCTGGAGAAAGGGGTTTGTAATGGGGACCTGAGGCTAAGGAACTCAGGTCGGCTGCCTTCAGTACTGAGTCATCTACCCTATACCAGTCAATGACTATCGGCAGAGAATATAACTTGGCTGCCTCATCGCAATATTGTGAGCTCGGCTTCATGTTGTCGGCTTTACCCGACTTCCATATATCTAGCCGAGGTAGCCCTAACTTCTTGATATGGAAAAATCTACCTTTCCAGTTCTTCTTGAAGGTAGGAATGTGGACAACAAAGTTGAACTCCTCAGGGGAGACTCTCTTGGTAAAATAATACCAACTTTCAGAAGACCTACAAGAGAACAGACTCCTAAAGATCCTCTGATCGAATGGGATCTCGGATGCTCTAAGGAAGAGAAGAAAAGATAGAATAATTTTCAAACTGTTAGGCTTGATTTGAGGAAGCCTAAGGTTATAAGAATGAAGAATTCGAAACAAAGAAGCTGGGATGGGAAGACGGAATCCAGAATGAAAGTATTCCTCATAAATGGCCTCATATCCCGCAGGAGGGTCATAGGCTGTTTGATTAGCTAGAGGAAGGATGGGATCGAATTGCTCAACATCGATATCATACATCCCACATATCAGTGATACGTCCACCTCGGACAGAGTACAAAAAGACTCTTGAACCTCGGCAGAGGGAGACCCCCTATAGACTACTCCCACTGGCAAACTTGAAACCCTAGACTTAGGAGGGACTGCAACAGTTCCCGGAGCAGGGATGGTTTCTGCCTGCTCCGGCGAAACCTCAACTACGGTAACAGCTCTGCTCGGCGGAGCCCGGCCACTAGGGTCAGCAACATCACTAGCGCCACCACATGGCCGAGTTGGAAGACGGTTCTCAGAGACAACCGTCCTTTCTGACGAGGAACTGAGAGTTCCCTCATTGCCAATGTAGGAAGCTCCCTCAGAGCGGTTTTGTGAATCAGAGGCGGAAGATATGGAAGCTAGAAGAAGACTTACAGGCAATTCGCCAGAAGAGAACCGCCGAGGTACAGAGAACGCCGAAGCACAAAATGACGCCGGAGCAGAGATTGACGCCGGAGAGGAAGCTGACACCAGGGAAGAGCTAAAGCCAGGGTTGAATGTGTAGAAATAAGAGGGTTTGAGTGATTTCAAAATAAGAAACGTTGAATATATACATATACAAACGTGTATAAGTGTGTACATGTATGCATGATAACTTGTCACTACTTGCCTTATTTAGCTTATATATTATGTTGCCGTACTAACGAGCCATGAAGCATTAAAGCTTACATCATATGGCGAACATTTGTTGAGTTTATACTATTTTCAGGTGCCACAATTAATGAACTAAAGTAGTTCATTAAGTGAAGTACTTAGTTTAATAAACTAAGTAGTTCATTAAAGGAAGATGCATTTGGAAAAGGCACAAAGGCAACATGGCTATGGAAGGAAAGTCTTCTCTCCTCCCCACATTCATTCCACACGCCTTTTACATATATACTATATTTTCAGATTTTTTATAAAAGGCACATACACATGTATTCCAACGTACTACTGACACGTTATATGTCTTACGTACGTACGTTAACGTCACACCACTATACTTAACTCATATTTATGAGTATATTCAGGTCTTATATCATATGATATAAGATATGGTGATGACAAATTAAATACGACACGATAAAAGGTTTCTAAACCGAAAATTGTCGTATCGGGCGAATACCGAAACTTCGCCAACGTATCACGTACTTGCCATAAATAAATGGCCAGCCCATATACATCAAAAATTGATGAAAATTTCGTGCTACACATGGTGTGATTAGCCAAAAATACTTTCCATGTTGGCACACACAATCACCCCACATTTAGGCCAAAATGTGAAGATTCCAATTTTAATTTTGTCATATGTTTATGGTACCACTTTAAATCAGCCGAGTGCTGAAATTCAAAGTATATATTATATATATTATGTATAACATAATATATATATATCATGTGCAAAGGTTGGAATTTAAATTAGAGAAAAATCGGGTAATCGATAAATATCGAAAATTCGGTTTTTCTACGCACTTAACATGGAACGTTTTTCTTGACCATCATGTGACACGTATCTAGACACTTTTTACATATAATATACATCTTAAAGTGTTCTAGAAAATTAAATTAAGGGCTGATTGGAATATTACATGTGTGTATTATTAAATGTGCACTATTTTACAAAGTTAGCAAAAATAAATTTCAGCACATGTATATACACATTTAAACGTCACTACAGCTGAGATGAAGTACATGTGGAGCCTTGTTGGCATGTTGATTGGTCAAGGATCAATCATACAATGTTGAGAAATCAAAGAGAGAAGCTACAAAAGGTAAGTTCTCAACATTTACCTCTCATATGTCACATGCTGAAAATTTCAGCATGTTACACATACCATGGCCGAATTCTTCACCATTAAGCAAGGTATTTTGTCAATTTTTCATTAAAGGATAAATCAAAGGAGTTATGGAAATGATATGGATTGTATGTAAGGTAATTAAGTGTGATATTTTTCATATCACACATGCTGAAATTTTTCAGCATGTGTGAGGGGATGTGCTGGCCGAATCTTGCTCTTCTTAGTGTCCAAGTTCACTCTTCATTTGGTAGCAAGACTTACCTTATATAATTGATTTATTCAAAGGAAAATGGAAGAAATCTGAATTTATCTCATCTTGTAAATGCTGAAAATTTCAGCATTAACAAAGGGTGTGGCCGATTTTTTGAAGATGGAGGAAGATATTTGTGTGTCTTGCTCTTTATGACAAAATGTGACAATTATGGCATGATTTAATAATTGATTATTTGGAAAATATTTAGTGTTTATTTCAGATTTTCCATGTCATCAAATGATGACAACATTGAGCCAATCAAAAGGTGCCAAGTAAGCAATGACTAAATGATGGTCCAATGGAGTGATGCCAAGTAAGCAAAACATTGTCACCATGATGTCTTACACTCTCCCAAGCAATTAAAAGGAAAATTTTCAAGAGGGGAGAAGGCAAAGGGGGGGTCGTCTGCATTGCTATAAGGAAGGAAGAGGAGAACAAGCAAAAACAACACCAAGATTTGCATTCTAAAGTGATTAAAGTGCCAAGCCTCTTTTCTCCTACATCTTCTTTCTTTCTTCTTCTTGTAAAAATCCTATTGTACTTTACTTCTTTCATTCTTGAATAGGCTTCATAGAAACCACCATTCATTCATCTTTGTACAAGATTGATCAAGGTGTGATCAATCTTCATTCTAGCGAGGTGGTGGTGTTCGTGTGAATTGTACTCGACATATAAGGTTTGTAAAGGGTTGGAGTTAGGTGTAACTCTATCAACCCTGCGGTAAGGTGTACTGCGTGTGTGAAATTAGTGTGAACCAAGGAAGGTGTTCCTTGAAGAATGGAGTAGGTTGTTTATAACCGAACCAGTATAAAATTCTTGGTGCAATTTACTTTCAGCATTTACTTTTCAGTTTCTGCACTGGTTATACGTTTTGTTCATGTTCGGAAAATAGCAAACGATTTTCAAAAATTATAAAAATTTCCAGAAACATACATAACGTTCTAGGGTTAATTTGGCAGAAGTTTCAACCCTTTTGGACAAGTATAGGTCAGTCAAACATCAAAAGTTCTGAGACTAGTGCAGTCTGATTTTCAGACTTGCAAAGGTTGAGACTTTGGTGGAATTTGACCTACTTCCCAAAAGAATTTTCAAAAACTGTTTCAACCCATTTCAATATAGTGTGTGAGGAGTTATTGGTCAAATTTTCAGATCATTTGGACATTCACACAAATAGGAATTAATTTTTCAAAACCATCTACCGTTTCTGGCAGATTTACACAATCTGAGTTCCAACGGTTTTTGAAGGGGTTAAAGGTTGAATTTTGATTTGAAATTTTTAGGGGACCCTCATAACATCTGAGGCTAAGTTCTCTCAAAATTTCATAATTTTTGGAGACATCTAACCTGGTTTTAAAAACGTTTTAAAACAGGTCCTGAAAACAGAATCTGTTTTCAGAACTTGAATTGTTCAAGTTTAAAGAAACTTTAAAAAGCACACTTTCCGCACCATCTATTCAACCCCTCCCCCTTCTAGTGGTGCCTTGCAGATCCTACAAGTGGTATCAGAGCGCAGGAATACTCACTACAAGGAATCCAACGATTCAGTGAGATGGCATCCACAAATCTCAAAACCGAACAAGAAGGTATGTCGAGCCAAAGGCCTCCACTTTTTGACGGTGAGTCTTTTATTCAATGGAAACTTAGGATGAAACTTTTTCTTATGGCTATAGATATAGATCTTTGGTCAATAATTGAAGATGGTCCATATGTCCCATCTAATGTATCCACTGTAGACGGAGTTACTTAGAAGTTATTAAAACTAGACAAGAATATACTAGTGAAGATAAAAAGAAACTGAGTATGAATGCTAAGGCTATGCAGTTACTCTTAAATGGTTTAAGTAAGAGTGAGTCTAGTTATGTGTCGAATTGTTCGAGTGCACAAGAAATGTGGAGAATCTTAGAAATGAAACACGAAGGCACAAGTCAAGTAAAAGAGTCTAAAATTAATATGCTCATGTCTACCCTTGAGTCTTTTAAGTTGTTGTCTAATGAGTCAATTGTAGATATGAATCTTCGTTTGACTAACATCTATAACTCTCTTGAGTCTCTTGGTAAGGCTTTTACTACGTAGGAAAAGGTACAGAAAGTCCTACGGAGCCTTCCTTCGGAATGGGATCCTAAAGTGACTGCTATAGAAGAAAGCAAGGAGACTAAATCAATAAAAATGGAAGAACTCATTGGTTCACTCAAAGTTTATGAAAACAAACTTATTATTCGGAAATCGGAATCAACCAAACAAGGTAAGACAATTGCTTTTAAATCAAATGAATACGTCTCCCCTCCCTCCGATCACGTAGATAATAGTGATTCCGAATCAGATAATGATGATTTAATTCTATTGGCTAAAGGACTAAGAAGATTCATGAGAAAGTCACTTAGAAATAAAAACAAGGGCACTACATCTAACAGAAATAAAAACAAGTCAAATGATAAGGACATTAAATGTTATGAATGCGGCAAACTCGGACACTTATCATATGACTGCCCAAACAAAGAAAAGCAAACTAATAAATACCCTGACAAGGAGCAGAACAAAAATAGACTCGTCTCAGATCCTAAGCAAAGGAAACGTGCACTAAAGGCCTCCACATGGAGTGACTCATCAGACTCTGAAACTGAGACCGAAGAGGAGACCGCTCAAGTTTGCTTCGCTTCAAAGGCATCCAATGAGGTATCATCCGATTCTGACTCTTACTCTGAACCTTCTTATGATGATCTTTTTAGTCAGTATCTTGAATTACATAAATTTACTAAGACTCTCGCAAAAGAAAAGAAACGTTTAATTGAAGACAAGAAACTGTTAGAATCTTCTAACGAGAATCTTGTCGCTCAATTAAGCGATTCAAAGAAAGAGTCTTCATGTGTCATCACTGCATTAAAAACCGAGATCTCATCATTGACTTCTCAAAATAATGAAATGAAATCCGAGATTTCAAATTTGAAATCAAGGAATACAGACTTAGAGAAAATGATGAAACAATTCGATACAGGGTCAAACATGCTGCATCGCATCATATTATCGCAAAAGCATGACAGTGACAAAACTGGATTGGGATACGTTGATACTAACGAAGTATCAACCAAACCAACCAAGTTTGTTGTGTCTAAGAAAGTAGACACCCCTAAGCATCAAGTGGCGTCTAAGATGACGCAAAAAGCGCCCCCTTCCACACGCCCCACTCCCTCATATCATGTGAAATATAATGTTGTACCATATAGATATAAGAAGAAAAGAACAGTGCATACACGAAATACATATCATCCACGCACTACGCACACGCACACAAGGACATATCAAAAGCGCCCTTCATTCAATGAGTATAGAGGAGTCCTTGGGCAAAGACCCAAAGTACATGCACCACATGTATATTATATCGCACCTTCATTCTTGCCATTTGATAGACCGAGAAGGATCACCCAAGTATGGGTACCGAAAGGTACCTTTACAAAAAGGTGATTAACTAACTCGAAAGGACCCAAAATTAAAAGGGTACCTAAATCACCTTTTCACATTGCAGGGAGACCACTCATCGAAAGACACATCAATAAAGTGGTTCCTTGACAGTGGTTGCTCGAGGCACATGACGGGTGACCCGAGCCTGTTCTCCAAATTAAAGAAGGTCACAAAAGGCGGATCCGTGACCTTTGGAGACAACAATGAAGGGAAGATCATTGGAAAAGGTACGATTGGCAATCCGAATACACTTCAAATCTCCAACGTATTTTTGGTAAGCAACTTATCTTACAATCTTCTTAGTATTTCTCAATTTGTTGACAATGGTTTCAATGTGTGCTTTACTCACCCTTATTGCAATATAATAAATAAAAATAGAGAAACCGTTTTAAAAGGAAAACGTGAAGGGAATATATTCACACTATCTATGGATGATGTAGTAGACGCCAAAGTTAAATGTTTTATGTCAAATGAACCCAATGTGAATTTGTGGCATAGACGTTTAGGACACATAGGTATTTCTACACTAGAAAAATTGCAACGAAAGAACCTAGTGTGGGGATTGCCTACGCTTGATTTAGACAATTTTCAGTTGTGTGAATCTTGCATAAAGGACAAACAAACACGTGAGTCACTTAAGCCTAAAAATGAGATAAGCACGACGAGAATACTAGAACTATTGCATATCGATTTGTTTGGTCCTAGTCGCACTACAAGCCTTGGTGGGCGTCACTATGCATGCGTGATTGTTGATGACTTCTCTCGCTATACTTGGACTTTATTTCTTGCACATAAGGATGATAGCGCCGTAGAAATCGCTAAATTAATTAAACAACTTGAAAATCAATACGGCGTAAATGTGAAAAGAATAAGAAGCGATAGAGGCAGTGAATTTAAAAATAAAGAGATGATTTCGTTTTGTGAAGAAAAAGGAATTAAACATGAGTTTTCGCCACATAGAACTCCACAATTAAATGGAGTAGTAGAAAGAAAGAATCGCACACTACAAGAAATTGCTAGAACCATGCTTTGCGAAAATAAATTGTCTAGATTTCTGTGGGCGGAAGCCGTAAATTGTGCATGCTATATTGTAAATCGCCTATCTATAAGAAAGAAAATAAATAAGACGCCTTACGAAATTTTGAATGATCGCATGCCTAAGATTGATTATTTTCGTGTGTTTGGATGCAAACGCTTTGTCTTGAATACAAAAGATAATTTAGATAAATTTGAATCCAAATCAATTGAGTGCATTTTCGTTGGGTATTCCATAAATTCAAAAGCATATAGATTTATGATCCTCTCACTAGACAAAATCTATTCATGTTAAATTCAATGAATTTGGAGAGATTGATAAAGATAAGGAATATGACGATGATTTTGAATTGAAACCCGTTTTGGATGAAGATAATGATTCTTTTGATATGCATGAGATGAATGAGACACTAGAAATGCATGATCATATAGAAATGCATGATAACTTAGAAAATAATCAACCAAGATGGCATAGAGATCACCCACAAGATCTCATCATAGGCGACATTACTCACGGTGTGCGACCACGTAGAAGAATCACTTCGGATGAAATAAATGAATTTCATGCTATGATTTCTGAAATTGAGCCCAAAAATGTGCATGATGCTTTGAGTGATTCATCTTGGATTGATGCTATGCATGACGAACTTAATCAATTCGTTAGAAATGATGTATGGGATTTAGTGCCACGACCACAAGATAAGACAATAATAGGCACAAGTGGGTATTTAGGAACAAAATGAATGAAGAAGGAAAGATCGTTAGAAATAAAGCAAGACTCGTAGCTCAAGGATATAATCAAGAAGAAGGAATAGACTACGATGAAACATTTGCACCCGTAGCACGTTTAGAAGCTATACGACTCTTACTTGCTATTGCTTGCTTGAAAGATTTTAAATTATATCAAATGGACGTCAAAAGTGCTTTTCTAAACGGATTTATACAAGAAGTATACGTGAAGCAACCACCCGGTTTTGAAGATTTGAAACATCCAGATCACGTGTACAAACTAAAGAAGGCACTATATGGCCTAAAGCAAGCGCCGAGAGCATGGTATGATCGCTTTGCCACTTTTCTTTTAGAAAATAATTTTAAACGTGGTACTATAGATAGTACACTATTTTTGAAACAAGAAAAATCAGATTTACTTATTATTCAAATTTACGTAGATGACATTATTTTCGGTTCTACCTCACATAGACTTGTTAAAGATTTTGAGAATTGTATGAAAGCTGAATTTGAAATGTCTATGGTTGGTGAACTTAATTATTTTCTTGGCTTGCAGATTAAGCAAACGAGTAAAGGAATTCATATAAGCCAAGCTAAGTACGTAAATGACATGATCAAGAAGTTCAATTTTGAAAATTTGAAACCATCCCCCACGCCTATGAGTGTTACTACTAAATTAGACAAAGATGAACATGGTAAAGACGTTGATAATGGATTATATCGATCTATGATAGGTTCTTTACTATATTTAACTGCTAGTAGGCCTGACATTATGTTCAGCGTATGCATGTGTGCTCGTTTTCAAAGTCAACCTAAGGTGTCACACATAAATGCGGTAAAAAGAATATTCCGCTATATTACGCACATGCCCACCTTAGGTATTTGGTATGATAAGGACTCTACATTCGACTTACATGCTTACACTGACGCAGATTATGGTGGCTGCAAGATAGATAGAAAAAGCACGAGCGGAACTTGCTAATTTATAGGAAATTCCCTTATTTCATGGTTTTCCAAAAAGCAAGCAAGTGTTGCTTTGTCCACTACTAAGGCTGAGTATATGGCTCTTAGCCTTTGTTGCACACAGTTGTTGTGGATAAAACAACAACTTTCGGACTTTGGAATAATCATAAATAAAATTCCTATATATTGTGATAGTATGAGTGCAATAAATTTGTCTAAGAACCCCGTATTACACTCTAAGGCTAAGCATATAGAAGTTCGCTATCATTTTCTTCGTGATCAAGTTAACAATGGTAATATTGTCATAGATCATGTACGCACAGAATCACAAGTAGCGGATATATTCACAAAGGCCTTAAATCAAGCCACATTTGAATCTCTTCGTTCTAAATTAGGCATGATTCCTGTTGATGTAATTTAATGCGATACTATTTGATTTACTTTCCTTTTTGACAGGAATCTTTTGATTAACTTTCCAAAATAAAGGGGGAGAGAGAAGCATGATTTAAGGGGGAGAGAGATCACTGATTGATCCTAATTGCATGAATCAAGGGGGAGCCGGATTTGAAATTCGAAATTCAAATTTCAAATCTGTGCATAATTCAAGGGGGAGAGATAGTACTTAAATCATGTACACTAGTTATTTTGAAAATCATCAAAAGGGGGAGATTGTAGAAATAAGAGGGTTTGAGTGATTTCAAAATAAGAAACGTTGAATATATATACATATATACAAACGTGTATAAGTGTGTACATGTATGCATGATAACTTGTCACTACTTGCCTTATTTAGCTTATATATTATGTTGCCGTACTAACGAGCCATGAAGCATTAAAGCTTACATCATATGGCGAACATTTATTGAGTTTATACTATTTTCAGGTGCCACAATTAATGAACTAAAGTAGTTCATTAAGTGAAGTACTTAGTTTGATAAACTAAGTAGTTCATTAAAGGAAGATGCATTTGGAAAAGGCAAAAAGGCAACATGGCTATGGAAGGAAAGTCTTCTTCTCCTCCCCACATTCATTCCACACGCCTTTTACACATATATATACTATATTTTCAGATTTTTTTATAAAAGGCGCATACACATGTATTCCAACGTACTACCGACACGTTATATGTCTTATGTACGTACGTTAACGTCACACCACTATACTTAACTCATATTTATGAGTATATTCAGGTCTTATATCATATGATATAAGATATGGTGATGACAAATTAAATACGACACGATAAAAGGTTCTAAACCGAAAATTGTCGTATCGGGCGCATACTGAAACTTCGCCAACGTGTCACGTACTTGCCATAAATAAATGGCCAGCCCATATACATCAAAAATTGATGAAACTTTCGTGCTACACATGGTGTGATTAGCCAAAAATACTTTCCATGTTGGCATACACAAATCACCCCACATTTAGGCCAAAATGTGAAGATTCCAATTTTAATTTTGTCACATGTTTATGGTACCACTTTAAATCAGCCAAGTGCTGAAATTCAAAGTATATATTATATATATTATGTATAACATAATATATATATCATGTGCAAAGGTTGGAATTTAAATTAGAGAAAAATCAGGTAATCGATAAATATCGAAAATTCAGTTTTCTACGCACTTAACATGGAACGTTTTTCTTGACCATCATGTGACACGTATCTAGACACTTTTTACATATAATATACATCTTAAAGTGTTCTAGAAATTTAAATTAAGGGCTGATTGGAATATTACATGTGTGTATTATTAAATGTGCACTATTTTACAAAGTTAGCAAAAATAAATTTCAGCACATGTATATACACATTTAAACGTCACTACAGCTGAGATGAAGTACATGTGGAGCCTTTTTGGCATGTTGATTGGTCAAGGATCAATCATACAATGTTGAGAAATCAAAGAGAGAAGCTACAAAAGGTAAGTTCTCAACATTTACCTCTCATATGTCACATGCTGAAAATTTCAGCATGTTACACATACCATGGCCGAATTCTTCACCATTAAGCAAAGTATTTTGTCAATTTTTCATTAAAGGACAAATCAAAGGAGTTATGGAAATGATTTGGATTGTATGTAAGGTAATTAAGTGTGATATTTTTCATATCACACATGCTGAAATTTTTCAGCATGTGTGAGGGGATGTGCTGGCCGAATCTTGCTCTTCTTAGTGTCCAAGTTCACTCTTCATTTGGTAGCAAGACTTACCTTATATAATTGATTTATTCAAAGGAAAAATGGAAGAAATCTGAATTTATCTCATCTTGTAAATGCTGAAAATTTCAGCATTAACAAAAGGGTGTGGCCGATTTTTTTGAAGATGGAAGGAAGATATTTGTGTGTCTTGCTCTTTAGGACAAAATGTGACAATTATGACATGATTTAATAATTGATTATTTGGCAAATATTTAGTGTTTATTTCAGATTTTCCATGTCATCAAATGATGACAACATTGAGCCAATCAAAAGGTGCCAAGTAAGCAATGACTAAATGATGGTCCAATGGAGTGATGCCAAGTAAGCAAAACATTGTCACCATGATGTCTTACACTCTCCCAAGCAATTAAAAGGAAATTTTCAAGAGGGGAGAAGGCAAAGGGGGGGACGGCTGCATTGCTATAAGGAAGGAAGAGGAGAACAAACAAAAACAACACCAAGATTTGCATTCTAAAGTGATCAAAGTGCCAAGCCTCTTTTCTCTTACATCTTCTTTCTTTCTTCTCTTGTAAAAAGCCTATTATACTTTACTTCTTTCATTCTTGAATAGGCTTCATAGAAACCACCATTCATTCATCTTTGTACAAGATTGATCAAGGTGTGATCAATCTTCATTCTAGCGAGGTGGTGGTGTTTGTGTGAATTGTACTCGACATACAAGGTTTGTAAAGGGTTAGAGTTAGGTGTAACTCTATCAACCCTGCGGTAAGGTGTACTGCGTATGTGAAATTAGTGTGAACCAAGGAAGGTGTTCCTTGAAGACTGGAGTAGGTTGTTTATAACCGAACCAGTATAAAATTCTTGGTGCAATTTACTTTCAGCATTTACTTTTCAGTTTCTGCACTGGTTATACGTTTTGTTCATGTTCGGAAAAATAGCAAACGATTTTAAAAAATTATAAAAATTTCCAGAAACATACATAAACGTTCTAGGGTTAATTTGGCCCATGTTTCAACCCTTTTGGACAAGTATAGGTCAGTCAAACATCAAAAGTTCTGAGACTAGTGCAGTCTGATTTTCAGACTTGCAAAGGTTGAGACTTTGGTGGAATTTGACCTACTTCCCAAAAGAATTTTCAAAAACTGTTTCAACCCATTTCAATATAGTGTGTGAGGAGTTATTGGTCAAAGTTTCAGATCATTTGGACATTCACACAAATAGGAATTAATTTTTCAAAACCATCTACCGTTTCTGGCACATTTGCACAATCTGAGTGCCAACGGTTTTTGAAGGGGTTAAAGGTTGAATTTGGATTTGAAATTTTTAGGGGACCCTCATAACATCTGAGGGTAAGTTCTCTCAAAATTTAATAATTTTTGGAGACCTCTAACCTGGTTTTAAAAACGTTTTAAAACAGGTCCTGAAAACAGAATCTGTTTTCAGAACTTGAATTGTTCAAGTTTAAAGAAACTTTAAAAAGCACACTTTCCGCACCATCTATTCAACCCCCTCTTCTAGTGGTGCCATGCACCTACAGGTATTGGGGTGGTTTTAAGTTTAGGCACAAGGAAGAAAACTTCCCATTGCTTCCTTAGTGATAAAAACATATGGCTTAATTGAGCAAGACCAACACTTCAAGATGATCGTTGATCAGGCAAACCATGACCTCCTGGACGGCACCTTTTAGCAATGGTAACACCTTCAAAATGCACAACTTTGAAGGATCTTAACTTAGGTTTTTAATGCAAAACCAAGAAAACAAAGTCTCACACAAAGTGAAGAAAATATCAAGAATTGTTATTCATCCAAAGTTGTTCAACCCAATCGGCCAAAGGCTCTATTTATAGGCTACAATGATCGGCCTATCAGCCTTTAAAATGACCAGAAATTAATTCTAATAAGCTAGCTAATAATTGTTTGAAAATTGAAAAATGTTTAAATTCAAAACTAAAACAAATTCTAGCTAAAATTTGAAATGCTTGCAAGGTGTTATCTACCATGTATCCAGCCGTGTTTGAAGTCTAAATAATGTCTTGGAGGAGCTGATTTGATGAGTAGGATGAGGCTTGAAGTTGAATTCAAAAGTTGGTTGAATTTGAATTCAAGTTGAGTTTGAATTTGAGTTCACTTTGAATTTGTCTCTTGCATATCCTTTCCTTCCAGCCGTGTGTGCTTTTTTTGACCTTGGAAATGTGATTTTGATGATGATAAAATGCATGGAATTGAATTCAAATGATGGTTGAAGTTTGAATTCAAATTGAGTTTGAACTCGAATTCAAACTTGGATTCAATTTGAATTGGAATCTATCCCTCTTTTATCCTTCAAGATGGCGTGTTTATGGCTGGAAAAATAGGCCAAAATCTTGTTGAAATATAAGTCTCCAAATTGGTTGAAACTTGAATTCAAATCATCGCTGAATTTAAATTCAAGTTTATCTTTACGTTCAAATTCAAGTAGGACTTCATCCTTGCATTCAAAGTGGCCGGCCCCTTTTGTGATCCTTGGAGATGATTTTGATTTCAATTTGGACAAAGAATTCCATCTAGGACACATTTGAATTTGTCTTTGTGGAGACAAACATTCGTTTCAAGACAACATTCTTTTTGTCTCCTTCTTTTGCAACACACGCCTATAATGCTCTTTTTGGGCCTCCATTTTATTTGGATTTTCCATGTACCTAATTTGCCTACAAAGAAAACACATAAAACAAAGATCACAAGAAAAAAGATAAAATTCAAGAATAAAGAAAGCACACGCCCTACTCATAAAACGGTCAAAGTGTGGGTTCAATGAAGTGAACCCATGGAACCTTAGGTTCATCTTGAACATGCTTATACAAGAAGGTTCCAACTTGATGACAAAGTTCTCTTGCCCTCCTTCTTATCATAGTACCCTTGACCTCTTGATGGGATCCTTGATCCTCATCGGACCCTTGATCCTCATCACATAGGCCGATTTGTTGTTGTATATTTCGATGATATCCTAATCTATTCCCAAACTATAGAAGATCATCTTGACCACATTAGGGCCGTTTTTGAGAAGCTTAAGAAAGAACAACTTTACGCCAACTTTAAGAAGTGCTCTTTTTGTTTGGAATGCGTAGTTTTCCTAGGCTTTGTCATTTCTTCTGAGGGAGTAGAGATGGATGAGGAAAAGGTTAGGTTAATTGTGGAGTGACCTATACCTAAGAATGTAGGGGAGGTTCGCAGTTTCCATGGACTTACATGTTTCTATAGACGCTTTGTCAAAGATTTTTCTTCCATAGCTGCACCCCTAAATGAAATTGTGAAAAAGATGTGCCTTTTAGGTGGGAAGAGCCACAACAACAGGCATTTGGTGAGCTTAAACGTAGGCTAACTACTGCACCCATACTTAGGCTACCAAATTTTGACGAGACTTTTGAGATCGAGTGTGATGCAAGTGGAGTGGGTATAGGCGCAGTTTTGACCCAAGGTAAGAAACCCATAGCCTATTTTAATGAGAAATTGAAAGGAGCTGCATTGAATTACTCTACCTATGATAAGGAACTTTATTCCCTCGTGAGATCCCCATCAACTTGGCAACACTATCTTCAACCTAAAGAGTTTGTGATCCACACTGACTACGAAAGCCTTAAGTGTCTTAAAGGGCAGGGAAAGTTGAGCAAGAGACATGCCAAATGGGTAGAGTACATAGAATAATTCCCTTACGTGATTAAGTATAAACAAGGAAAGGACAATATAGTTGTCGTGCCCTCTCTAGGAAATACACATTAGTGACTACATTATCCTCACGCTTCTTAGGATTTGAATCACTTAAGGAATTGTACCCCAATGACCATGACTTTGGCACCATTTTCGAGGCTTGTAAAGAGGCACCATTTGGGAAATTCTACATACATGAGGGTTATCTTTTCAAAGAACATAAGTTGTGTGTTCCCCAATCATCCTTACGAGAAGCATTGACTAGAGAAGCCCATGGGGGAGGTTTAATGGGTCATTTCGGAGTGTTCAAAACCCTTGAGACTCTTAAGGAACATTTCTATTGGCCCCACATGCACGTAGACGTCAAAAGATTGTGTGGTGTTGCATCACTTGCCAACAAGCCAAATCCAGGTCCCAACCACATGGCCTTTACACGCCTTTACCCGTCCCTGATTCCCTTTGGATTAACATTTCTATGAACTTTGTTTTATGACTTCCTAGGTCTCGAGGAGGGCGCGATATCATTTATGTTGTGGTTGATCGATTTTCAAAGATGGCACATTTCATTGCATGTAGGAAAGTTCATGACGCCACACATGTTGCTGATTTGTTCTTCAAAGAAATTGCGAGATTGCATGGCATGCCACATACAATTGTAAGTGATAGAGATACGAAACTTTTGAGTCATTTTTGGCATGTTTTGTGGGCTAAACTTGGTACATAAGTGCTGTTTTCAACCACTGCACACCCACAAACTGATGGACAAACTGAAGTCATTAATCGTACTCTTTCTCAACTTTTGCGTGCCATTTTGCAAAAACATATTAAACATTGGCAAGATTGTTTACCATATATCAAATTTGCATACAATAGGAGTGTCCATCACGGTACCTTGCATAGTCCATTTGAAATCGTGTATGGCTTTAACCCCTTGTCTCCCCTTGATTTGATCCCTATTCCCGTGCATGAAAGTTCAAGTCTTGATGGTAAACAAAAAGCGGAAAAGATAAAGAAACTGCATGAACAAGTTAAAACCCAACTTGAAAAGAAAAAAGCTTATGAAAGACGAGCTAACAAACATCGAAAACGAGTTGTGTTTAAACCTGGAGATTTAGTGTGCTTACATTTGCGCAAAGAAAGGTTTCCCAATGAGCGAAAGTCAAAACTGTTACCTAGAGGAGATGGACCTTTCAAAGTTTTAAAACGCATAGGTGAAAATGCATACATCCTTGATCTTCCTGAAAGGTATGGTTCTATTTCGCCTACTTTTAATGTTGCAGACCTCACCCCTTTCACTGATGAACTTTTTGATTCTAGGACGAATCCTTTTGAGGAGGGGGGGTTGATGAGGACCAAGGGTCCCATCAAGAGGTCAAGGGTCCTATGACAAGAAGGAGGGCAAGAGAACTTTGTCATCAAGTTGGAACCTTCTTGTATAAGCATGTTCAAGATGAACCTAAGTTCCCATGAGTTTATTTCATTGAACCCACCCCTTGAGCATTTACGCATGTGCGTGTGTGCGTTCCTTTATTTTTGAATTTTATCGTGTTTCTTGTGATCTTTGTTTTATGTGTTTTCTTTGTAGGTTAATTAGGTACATGGAAGATCCAAAATAAAAGGAAGGCCCAACTGGAACATAGTAGGCGTGTGCTACGAAAGAAGGAGACAAAAGGAATGTTGTCTTGAAAGGAATGTTTGTTTCCACAAAGTCAAATTCGAATGTGTCCAAGATAGAATGCCTTGTCCAAATTGAAATCAAACTCATCTCCAAGGATCACAAAGGGGCCGGCCATTTTGAAGGCAAAGATGATGATCAAATCAAACTTGAAGTTAAACTTGAATTTAAATTCAACCAAGATTTGAATTCAAGTTTCAACCAAATTGGAGACTTAAATTTCAAGAAGATTTCAGCCTATTTTCCAGCCATAAACACGCCATCTTGAAGGATAAAAGAGGGGTAGATTCCAATTCAAATTGAATCCAAGTTTGAATTCAAATTCAAACTTCAACCATCATTTGAAATCAATTCCAGGTATTTTATCATCATCAAATCAGGTCTCCAAGACCAAAACAAGCATCACACACGGTTGGAAGGAAAGGATATGCAAGAGCCAAATTCAAAGTGAACTCAAATTCAAACTCAATTTGAATTCAAATTCAACCAACTTTTGAATTCAACTTCAATCCGCATCCTACTTCTCAAATCAGCTCCTCCAAGACATTATTTGGACATCAAACACGGCTGGATACATGAGAGATAACACCTTGCAAGCATTTCAAATTTTAGCTAGAATTTCTTTTAGTTTTGAATTCAAACAATTTTCAATTTTCAAACAATTGTTAGCTAGATTATTTGAATTAAAATTCTGGTCATTTTAAAGGCTGATAGGCCGAGCCATGTAGCCTATAAATAGAGCATTTGGCCGATTGGATTGAACAACTTTTGATGAAATAAAATTCTTGATATTTTCATCACTTATTGTGAGACTTTATTTTCTTGGTTTTGCATTAAAAACCTAAGTTAAGATCCTTCAAAGTTGAGCATTTTGAAGGTGTTGTCATTGCTAAAAGGTGCCGTCCAGGAGGGCCATATTGGTTTTCTTGATCAATGATCATCTTGAAGTGTTGGTCTTGCTCATTTGATCCACACGTTTTTATCACTAAGGAAGCATGGGGAAGTCTTCTTCCTTGTGCCTAACCCTTTGTGGAGGACGTTTGGAAGGTGGAATTGTTGGAGCCCACGTCTTGCACGTATAATGGGGAGAGATCTTGAAAGAAGCTCACAATTCATGACTATCCATGCACCCCGGAACTACTAGGATGCACCAAGATTTAAAGCTACATTACTGGTGGAATGGAATGAAACGAAAAACTGCTGATTATGTGGAACGATGTTTGGTATGCCAGCAAGTGAAGGAGAAACACTAGAAGCCGACAGGACTTCTGCAACCATTAGGAATTCCTGAATGGAAGTGGAATCATATCACTATGGACTTCGTCACAGGACTTCCTAAGGCCCGAGGACGCAGTGACACTATATGGGTGATCGTGGATAGACTTGCTAAATCTGTGCATTTCTTACCTATGGCAATTCAAGCTTCGATGGATAAATTGGTACAAATGTATATGGATAATGTCGTGAGTTTGCATGGTGTCCCAGTAAGTATAGTCTGCAACTGAGATCCACATTTCACTTCAAGATTCTGGACGGTGTTTCAATGCGTTATAGGTACTGAAATCCGGATGAGTACCGCATTCCAACCACAAACTGATGGACAGAGCGAAAGAACTATACAAACATTGGAGGACATGTTACGTTGTTGCACATTGGATTTTCGAGGTAACTGGGACAAATCTATGAAGTTAATGGAATTCGCTTACAACAACAGCTACCACAGCATGATTAGAATGTCACCTTTTGAAGAGTTATATGGACAGAAGTGTCAATCCCCCTTGTATTGGGACGAAGACGGTGAAAGAGAAATTACCGGGCCAGAATTTGTAGAGCAAACCAAGAACCAAGTCCGACAAATATACAAAAGACTAAAGGTGGCCCAGGAGCGCAGCAAAAGCTGGGCAGACTCGAAACACCGACATATAGAGTTTGAGATTGACGAGAAGGTATACTTAAGGATCTCACCGACAAAAGGAGTAATGTGATTCGGAGTAAAAGGAAAGTTAAGTCCTTGTTTCATCGAACCATATGAAATTTTGGAGAAAATTGGATCCGTAGCATACCGACTAGCATTTTAACCTTCACTATCACAGATACACAATATGTTCCATGTATCGCAACTGCAGAAATACATTCATGATCTGAGTCATGTACTGGAACATCAGCAGTTTGAAATCCGGGATGACGCTTGATGAGGATAGGGATCCCATCAGGAGGTCATAGGTCCTATAACAAGAAGGAGAGCTAGAGAACTTGGACATCAAGTTAGAACCTTCTTGTATAGGCATGTACAAGATGAACCTGAGGTTCATTGGGTTCACCTTTTTGAACCCACACTATGAATGTTAGGTATCTTGCGTGTGTAAGTGTTTTTTATTTTGATTTTTGTCTCGTTTTCTTGTGATCCTTATTTCTATGTGCTTGTCTTGTAGGAAAGCAGGTACATGCCAAATTTCAAGTCCAACAGATTTCTAGAATGAGTTTTAAACGCATGTTCCCCAAGAGGAGACAAAAGGAATGTTGGCAAATTGGAGGCCAAAGAGAATGTTTTTGAAGATGAGGTTCGAAGGGCATGATCTAGAGAATGCTTAGAGCAACCTTTCTCCAAAGAATATTTGTCCCCCAAGGAATGTTTGTCTCAAGAATAATGTTCTATCCAAAGGAATGTTTTGAGGAATTCTAGCAACTCAAATTCAGCCAGCTTTTGAAAACAAGATAGGATGCAATCTCAAGTTTAAATTCAAGCCAAACTCACCCTATCACATCCACAAAGAGGCCGGCCAACACATCATCAAAATTCAAAGAAATAAATTCAACATCACCATCACCTTATCACACAGCCAAGTTGAAGAAGAAAAGATGAAATTACAACTCAAACTGAAACCAAACTTGAATTCAAATTCAAACTCAATTTGAATTCAAACTTCACCCAACTTTTGAGTTCAACTTCAACCACATCCTAATCATCAAATCAGCTCTCCAAGGCCTCATTGGCTACTCAAACCAGGCTGGATCAAGGAGAAATCGGTTGGCTTGCCCCAACCGATTTTAGCAAGATCTTTTGTTCTAGTTTTTGAATTCCAAACAATTATCAACTTTAGAATTCATTTTAAATGTTTTCTAGGTAGTTTTTGGAGATAGCATCTGGTTATCTCAAGGTTTGTTAGGTACATATTTTGTATCAAATAAGGCCTTTCGGCCAAAGGTAACATTCATCACATTTATGAAATATTTTTGATCTTTTCTTCATATCTTGTGAGACTTTGTTTTCTTGGTTTTTCACTAAAAAACAAGGCTAATATCCTTCAAATTTGAGCATTTTGAAGGTATTGCCATTGCTTTAAGGTGCCGCCCAGGAGACCCATCAGGTTTGATTGGTCAACGAACATCTTGAAGTCATGGTTCTTGCTCGATTGAACCAACTTTTTTTCATCACTAAGGAGCAAGGGAAAGTCTTCTTTTTTGTGCCTAAACCCTAGTGAAGGATGTTTGGAGGTGGTTTTATGCATCAACGCCTCCTACGATGAAATACCCGTGCGTATTTTAGATCGAAAGGAGCAAGTATTACAAAGTAAGTCGATTCCTTCTTCTTCTTAAGAGCCCATTGTTTTATGCATCAACGCCTCCTACGGTGAAGTACTCGTGTGTATTTAAATCGAAAGGAGCAAGTACTACAAAGTAAGTCGATTCCGTTTGTAAAGATTCAATGGAGTAATCACACCAAACGGGAGGCTACTTGGGAGCCAGAGTGACAAGTCAGGGAGCAATACCCTCAGATCTTTGACTAAGGTACGTAAGTTTTGAGGCTGAAACTTTTTGAAAGGAGGGGAGAAATGTTACACCCCGATTTCCGTTACGAGCTCAGAACGAACTTTGTTGAGATGACGTAAGGTAGTATAATGTGTGTGTAGGTGCTACCTTAAATCAATTTCAGATCTACAAAATTAACTTAATGAGTATAGGCTAGGTAAATTTGAAAGTAAAAGAATTTGTACAATTTTATCTAAGCATTTAAAATAAAGGATCAAGGAAATTACACTTAGGGAAGATAGAGCAAGGAAAAAACGACCCCACCCATCCGGTCACCCTCCTCTTTTCCCTAAATTTTCTTTCTTCCTCTCTTTTACTTTATTTTCTCTTATCGTTCAATCATTTCAATTCTTACACCATGTAAGAATGACACCTACTCACATTTCATACAAAATTCTTTTCCTTCCACTACCACCACCATTCAAGAAAATCAATCATTCCTTTCCCCCGCTATCCATTTTCGTCCAAGGGAGTTGGAAGACATAAGAATCTTCTCCCTACACAATTCCATTTCATTCTTCATCTTACAACTCTTCTATGTTAAACGTCCTCTTATCTGCACTCTCTCTCACTAGCCAAACTTTTCTCTCATTCTCTCTTCCTTCAATCCGAAAGTTCCCCCAAGGAGGGAGTCCATTTCTTCCATCTTCAAGTAAGGACTCAAGCACCAAGCCTAAGCATCATCAAGGTAAAAAGCCTTCTCACAATCTTTATTCTATACTTTCATCATCTATTTTCTTACAAAAATTCCAAACCCCTCCATTCTAGGTCTCACCCGTGACCAACCTAAGAAGAAAGAGGTGTGTTCTAGGTTGAACAAAGTAAAAATCTCCAAGCCATTCAAGGTAAGAATCACTTTGATTGGGTATTAGAACATCTATAACCTTATTGTCCTTCATAAAAGACTAACATTTCTTCCTTTTTGGCCATCTAGGCTGTACCCCCTTAGACCAAGAGCAAATAAGAAATCTTTCACTCGAGGAAAAGTCCCCATGAGACATCGTGAGCCAAGAGAAGAATATCCACCGCAAGAGTTCTACGAGGAAGAGATAGACGTGGCACATGCATGGCCCCAAGGCCGAATGCAAGCAAGGAGAGCTCCACCTCATGAAGATGACTTTCTTAAAACCAAGATGAACATCCCTTCCTTTTATGGTAAGAGTGATCCCGAAGCATACCTTGAGTGGTAGAAGAAAGTCGATATTATCTGTTCATGCACGAATTACTCCGAACGGCAAAAGGTACATTATACTAGCATTGAATTTATGGAATATGCATTAATTTGGTGGGATCAAATTCAAAATGTACGAAGAAGAATCATGAGAGATCTGATTTCCACTTTAGATGAAATGAAATTTGAAATGAGAAAAAAAATTTATTCCTGAGTAATATGAGCGAACTTGACACCAAAGATTGCAGGGACTCACACAAGGGTCTAGAAGTGTTGATGAATATTTTAAAGAACTTGAAATTTTGATGATAAGAACCAACACAATAGAACCCGAGGAGACAACTATGGCACGATTTCTAGGAGGATTAAATAGGAAGATCAGCTTCCATCTTGAGCTCACAAACTACGTGGATCTGAACTCTATGGTACACAAAGCTCAAAGGATCAAGAGGCAGATAAAGGTACGTTCTTCTGCTTGTGGTTTTGGATTTAGAACTAACATTTCTCCGTTTACTAAATTGCAGCCCAGGACTAGCCCTAGTGGAGGGAGTATGCGGCGAACCACTACCATGCCCAACCGAGGTCCATGACAGGCTCTAAATAAGACGAACTCTTCTCAACCAAGTGGTGAGAAAGGAAAGGTTAGGGTGGGAGAAAACAAAGCAGGAAACCCTACCCCTAGGTTTAGGGACATTCAGTCATTTAAATGTAATGGTAGAGGTCATTATGCTAGAGAGTGCCCTAACCCCAAAACGATCATGTTCTTAGAAGAGACACATCAGTAGTATACTGATGAGAGTGAAGAGGAGAAGTCTAAGCCTGAGGAAGAGAAGAGGCAAGTGAAGAAGAGATCATGGAGGAAGAGGTCACATATAAGGACTTCCTAATGGATAGAAAGATTTTGAGCGTTCACGTGAATGAAGAAGAGGAAGCCCTACAGCGAGAGAACATCTTTCACATCCACTGCACGGTGAAAGGTAAGTGTTGCACTTTAATCATTGATAGTGGATCCTGTGCTAACGTCGCTAGCGTAGAACTTGTTAGAAAACTTGATTTGCCTTTGATTGATCATCCCCACCCCTATAGACTATCTTTGTTAAATGATTAAGGTGAGTTAAGCGTTTCTAAACAAGTTTTGCTATCTTTTTCTATCGGTGGCTACAAAGATGAGATTTTGTGTGATGTTGCACCTATGCATGCTAGTCACATCATTCTAGGTAGACCTTGGCAATTTGACAAGTATGTTACTTATGATGGTCATCTTAATGTCTATTCATTCAAGTTTAATAATAAGGTGTTCAAACTTCATGCATTACTACTGCACAGTTTTTGAGGATCATCAAAGAAGAAAGAAAACTCAAAATGATCCAAAGGAAAAAGGGCCAAAAGCTTCTTAGAGGACCTTAAAAGGGATAGAAAGAGGCCCGGAGAGAGCTCTAAGGCATCGGCCAAGGGAACCAAGCCCTTGACCATGACCCCCACACTCACATCCCCTTCACTTGTTTTACATCCATCCAAAAAACACGCTTTGTTTGCAAAATCTAGTGAAGTTGCTCATGAATTGCATTCTCATAAGGTTGTTTATGTGGTTTTGTTTAAGGAGAGTGTTGACTGCCTGTTTGCTAGGACTTGCCATCTTCTTTGCCTAGTGGTGTTGTTACCTTATTAGAAGAGTATTCTGACTTGTTTCCCGAAGAAGAGCCTTCAGGACTACCCCCTTTGAGAGGCATTGAACAACAAATAGACTTCATTCCAAGAGCTACTCTTCCTAATAGGCTGGCTTATAGAGCCAATCCTGAGGAAACAAAAGAGATTCAGAGGCAAGTAAAGGAACTTTTAAGTAAGGGCAAGGTGAGAGAGAGTATGAGCCCTTGTGTTGTACCGGTGATAGTAGTTCCTAAGAAAGATGGAAGTTGGAGAATGTGTGTAGATTGTAGAGCCATTAATAAAATCATAGTGAAGTATAGGTACCCTATCCCTAGACTTGACGATATGCTTGACATGTTGCACGGTGCTAAGTACTTTACTAAGATTGATCTTAAGAGTGACTACTTTCAAGTGAGAATAAAGGAAGGAGATGAGTGGAAGACGGCTTTCAAAACAAAGTTTGGGTTGTATTAGTGGTTAGTGATGCCTTTTGGGCTAACTAATGAACCTAGTACATTCATGAGGTTGATGAACGAAGTTTTGAGAGCTTTCATTGGCAAGTTTATAGTGGTGTACTTCGATGACATTTTGATCTATTCTGAGGACTTACCTAACCATCTCGACCATCTAAAAGCTATGTTTGACACGTTAAGGAACAACATTTGTACGCCAACTTGAAAAAGTTTTCCTTTTGCATGGACAAGGCTGTGTTCCTTGGATTTGTTGTGAGTGCTTCAGGGATAGAAATGGACCAAGAGAAGGTGAAGTCCATCATAGAATGGCCACGCCCAAAACTGTGGGAGAGGTTAGGAGCATCTATGGTTTGGCAAGCTTCTAGCCGCATTTTGTGAAGGACTTCCCAACAATAGCTACCCCATTAAATGAAATTGTTAAGAAAGACGTTGGATTTCTTTTGGAAGAGGTTCAACAAAAGGCATTTGATGAATTGAAGTAAGACTTACCTCAGCCCCTATCTTAAGTGTCATACCCCGTAAGTTCCGCGTCCAATATTAAATACTAAGAAAACAATTTTCAATGCAATTTAATTAATTGTATATGTTTATAAATCTTAGTTAAACCAAATATAGAAGAAGAAAAGGAAAGGGGTTTAAAGTGAGAATTAAGAGAATTTGGCAAATTACCAAAAATGCCCCTCCCCACTTAACTGCTAGGGAGTTACACAAAGGTGTATAACTCCCTATTAGGCCACTAGAGCATCGGTTACAAGGCGAAAAGAGGGGGAAACGCCTGAGAGGGGGAGAAATTAAGAGAAAAGAGAAAGAAGAAGAAGAGAAGAAGAGAAGAAAGAAAGAGCGGCCAATCTAGGTTATGTATTTGTTCTTATAAAGAGAACAAATTTTGATTCCAACAGGCCCTATGTTCTTATAAAGAGAAAATTCAGATCACACATTGGTAATCTTGATATGCTTATGTTAAATGCTCTACTTTATGTATTTGTTGTTGGTTGGATGAGTAAAGCTATATTCTTTTTGCCTAAATATGAAAGTATCTATGTTGTGCTTAATTGTTGACAAACATGCCCTAAAAGTGTCATCTTTGTTGTAAATATTGTTTTTGTGATAATTGTCATGTTCTCTAAAGGTTACCTTCGATGATTTGAGGTGAGTTGAGGAAGATTTGAGGGTTTAGATGTTGTGTGAAGCAAGTTGGGCATAGGGTAGAAGATTGTTGATACACCTGAGGATATGATAATTAGAAGGCTTAAGGTTGATGCAAACGGATAGATGTAAGGATTAAATTGTGTTGTTGGGTGTTGTGCATAATGGATTCAAGTAATAAGGCTGAATTCTAGGTGTTAACAGAAAAAGAGTGAAGGAGGAAGACGAAGCAAGGAGGTTACTGCAGAATTTTGTAGTTTCTGAAACAGTCAGAACACTTCGAACACCTATGTTAGGCGCTCAATGTCACATTAGGCGCCTAAAGTAGGCGTTCAATGTGTCCCAGTGCATTCCAGAACACTTTGAACACCTACATTAGGCGCTTCATGTCACATAAAGCGCCTCATGTAGGCGTTCGATGTGTCACGGCACATTCCAGAACACTTTGAACATATCTGAAGGTGTTCGATGTCACTTGAAGCGCTTGATGTAGGCGTTCGATGTATACCAGCACATTTTAGAACACTTCGAACGCCCAGAAGAGACGCTTTATGCCACATTAGGCGCCTTATGAAGGCGTTCTGAGTGTACCGGAAGTCTCTTTGACCCATTGGGCGCCCCATGTATGTGTGATAACTTTATTCTCTTCCTTTGATCATAAAATACAAGGATATTTGAGGTGTACTCGAGGAATAAATGTTAAGTGTGAATAAGGAAAAGATTGGATCCAAAGTGAGTTGGTCATACGAACAGACTTAGAAAGGTACGAGTGTGTAGTTTCTGAGGTTTAGGATCATGTACTGATATGTAAGTCGTGTGTGTATGTTTACATGTTTGATATGAGGTTGCATGAGCATTCTGCATCACGACATGAACACTTTGGATTTTGATATGAGAATTGCTTTGCGAAAGAATATGTGTTTACAAAAAAAGATTTAGGTTTTCAAAAAGCAAACTATGGCTACTGGTTGATCGCAGGGTATAAAAGTCATGCTGCGAAAGCAGTGTGTAAAAGCATGACATGTGAATCAGCTGCAGTGTATAAAGTATGTTATTGGGTCGTGGACCTATCAGCACGGGGTATAAAGTTATACGTTGTGGGGTCGTGGACCTTTCAGCACGGAGTATAAAGTTCTGTTTACTGTGAACTGATCACCCATAGAGTATAAAGTACTGCTACGCGAAGAATATGAAAAGTTTGTGAAATGACACGTATAGCACGTTTACGAAAGAAGACATATGCATGAGTTTTGAGTGTGGTTTTAAAAAAGTACATGCATCATGTCTCACAAAGCATAAGACTTGACATGCAAAGATTGACATTCGCGAATGACTTGCTTATGCGGTATGTTACTCTAGATACATGTTTGTTTGTATTCGAGTATTATTTATGTGACTTAATTGATTTTGATGAATTGTTATAAAGATGTCATTTGCTAACCCCGAGCCCCTTATTTTGGGCAATGGTTTATGCACTAGTGAGTAGTCGTGTGTGGTCCCGTAAGGTGCATAGACGGGTTACTTGCTAGCGATGTTTTCGCTAAGAACAGATACTTCATCTTCTTTTCAGGTGAGCCAGGATACGAAATGATATTTGTAGAAGACGGTGGTGAGTGGGCTCACGGGATGATGGTCATTGAAGTGGATAGCTTTTGAACATTCTCTTTTAAGTTGGAAAACTTGATGTTTGTTATCTTGTAATAGAGGATATGTTAGACAATTAATCGAAAACTTTTTATTTGTGATGTACTTTTTTGGTTAGTTTGATGTTAGTGAAGTTTTAAATTTTACGACGTTTGATCTGCTTTGACGCTTTGTAGTCCTCGTAGTAGACTATGGCGAGTGTACTGATACCAATGTCCAGTATCGGACCGTGGCGCTACATGTGGTATCAGAGCCTAGGCTTCAGATCTATCTTGGAAACTTAGGTTCATGATCTTTTAGCCACTTAAGATGTGATTTTCCCTTAAGTTTGATCCTTAGTTATAAGTGCTGATTTTTTTTCTAGAGTCTAAGTATGATCAGGGTTGGGTGTGTGCGTGTGTTTATCATCTAATTTCGTATTAACATTCTTATTTCATACTCCACACATTCTTACGCATTCAAGCTTTCAGTAACATCTCGTATCTACTGATTGCTAATGGAATGTTGACCTTTCAGAGAAAATGCCTCCAAGAAGAGATAATACAGGAAACTCTTGCAACGGACAGGAGAACCAGCCACCACAAGTGGTTTTACCCCAGGTGCTCACTGAAGCACTAAAGGTGATCGCATAAGGGTTTGCTCAGCAGCAGCAGCCTCCGTCTCCTCCACCACCACAACATAATATCTGGTTCTTCTACGGAGAGATGAGGAAGACGTGAGTTCCAGAGTTTGGAGGATGTACTAATCCTGAGGAGGCTCAGCACTGGTTGGCTGAGGTGGAGAATTGTTTCCGGTTAGTACAAGTGCCGGAGGAGATCAAGGTGGATGTTGCCACACCCCTTCTGTGTGGCAAAGCGAGTGAATGATGGGGTGGAATTGTCTCGAGAATGACACCACCTATTTCGTGAGCTCAGTTTTGTGACGTTTTTCTAAAGTATTATGTACCAAAAACGGCAATCTTGGATAAGATCAGATCATTTAACAGATTGGAACAAAGAAGGATGACGGTGTCGGAGTATCCTGACTGTTTTCATGCTTTGGGAAAGTTTGCCCCTGCGATTATGTCTGATAATCGCCTTAAGATGATGAAGTTTGAGATGATCTTGGACTCAAGAATAAAGTCGGCAATAGTAAATGCGAGGATGAAAACCTACGAAGGCATGTTGGATGCGTGTTTTCGCGTCGAGAGTGGCTTCCGTAGAGTAGCAACAAGGGAAGCTAGCGTAGGACTGTCAGGTAGAGGCAAAAGCCAAGGGAGGAGATTAGAGTCGGTGGCAGACCTCCGTTGGGTTAGGATTCCAAAGAGGGGCCCAGTCAGGAATTTTACGAGACCTCCAGTGCAGAATCCAGTAGTCCCGCCAGGTGTGAGAATTTGCCCACACTGCAACAGGAGCCATGTTGGAGAATGAAAGTTTGCTGTAGCGTGTTACAGATGTTGACAGGTGGGCCATATGATTAGAGATTGTCCCGAGATGAAGAAAAGTGCCCCAGGAGAAGCGGCCCAGCAGCCTAGGGCAAAGCCGAGAACAAATGCCCGTGTCCATGTCATGACCGATACTAACATACAAGAAGCCTGTGATGTGGTAGCATGTACAATTTAAATTAAGTTTGAATTTTGAGTGAATTAAGTCTCTACATGTTTAACTTCCTATGTAAAACTTGATAAGTACTTAGGTGCGGTTTTAGTAAATAAGGTACTTGCCAGCGTGCTTTTCGATAGCGGTGCAAGCCACTCCTTTGTAGCAAAGAGATTCACTAAGCACCTTGGTAATATGTCTGAGTGGTTGGAAACTCCGTACCGTGTTCAAGCGGCCAGAGATCAAATTATGGTTTTATACAAGCAATACCAGGATTGCGAGTTAGAGTTTGAAGGACAAACGTTCTCTGCCACACTGATCCCTATTCAGATGTATGACTTTGATGTTATATTTTGAATGGACTGGTTGACCAAGTATCACGCCGATATTGATTGTCGATTGAAGAAAGTGACAGTCAAGAGTGTTAGGATGGAAGAGGTAATGTTTCAAGGAGATGCGGTACGAAAGAAAGTTCCTAATTGATGAGGATCAAGGGTCTGATGAGGATCAAGGGCCCCATCAAGAGGTCAAGGGTCCCATGACAAGAAGGAGGGCAAGAGAACTTTGTCATCAAGTTGCCACCTTCTTATATAAGCATGTTCAAGATGAACCTAAGGTTCCATGGGTTCACTTCATCGAACCCACTCTTTGAACGTTGAGGCATATGCGTGTGTGTTTTATTATCTTGTTCCTTGTGATCTTTGTTTTATGTCTTTTCTTTGTAGGCAAATTAGGTACATGAAAGTCCAAAATAAAATGGAAGCCCAAAATAAGCAACATAGGCGTGTGTGGCAAAAAGGAAGACAAAAGAGAATGTTATCTTGAAGAGAATATTTGTCTCTACAAAGACAAATTCAAATGTGTCCAAGATGGATTCCTCTTTTTCAAAATTGAACTTAAAATTATCTCCAAAAATCAGAAGGGTGGCCGGCCAAAGTTGAAGACAAGGTGATGATCAAATTGAATTTAAATTCAAAGTCAAACTTGAATTTAAATTCAACCATGATTTGAATTCAAACCTCAACCAATTAGAGAGTTAAAATTCAAGATGCTTTCAGCCTATATATCCAGCCATGAACACGCCAACTTGGAGGATAATGAAGATGAGATCACAATTCAAAGTTGAATCCAAGTTTGAATTCAAGTTCAAACTCCATTTGAATTCAAACTTCAACCATCTTTTGAATTCAAGTCCAACCATCTTATCATCATCAAAATCAGATTTTCTACACTTCATTATCCATGGGAACACGCCATCTTGGAGAGATAGAGCCTAATTCAAATTGAATCCAAGTTTGAATCCAAATTAAA
This sequence comes from Eustoma russellianum, assembly GCA_036186865.1. Lineage (NCBI taxonomy): Eukaryota > Viridiplantae > Streptophyta > Magnoliopsida > Gentianales > Gentianaceae > Eustoma > Eustoma russellianum. The sequence continues at coordinate 7,979,174 of AP025071.1, forward strand.
ACTCAGTTTGAATTCAAACTACAACCATCTTTTGAAATCAAATTCAAGCACATCCTACTCATCAAACCAACTCATCCAAGGCGCCATTGGTCCTCATAAGCTGCCAAATACATTGAAGATAACAGCTTCCAAGCAATTCAAGTTTTAGCTAGACTTATCTTAGTTTTGAATTTCAAGCAAATTTCAGATTTAAACATTTGTTAGTTAGTTTTATTTGAATTAATTTCTGGCCATTTTGAAGGCTGATAGGACGTTCATTAAGGCCTATAAATAGACCCCTTTGGCTGATTGTAAACACAACTTTTGACGAATAAGAATTCTTGATATTTCCTTCACTTTGCGTGATACTTTGTTTTCTTGGTTTTGTATTAAAAACCTAAGTTAAGATCCTTCAAAGTTGAGCATTTTGAAGATGTTGCCAATGCTAAAAGATGCCGTCCAGGAGGGCCATATTGGTTTGCTTGATCAACGACCATCTTGAAGTGTTGGTCTTGCTCGTTTGATCCACACGTTTTTTTATCACTCGTTTGATCCCCACGAGTTGCACGCATCAAATTGGTATCAGAGAACAGGTTACTCTATTCCACCATCTATCATTTTCTTTTCGTTTGAGTCTAGTCATTTCAATTTCAGTTGAGTCCTTCTTCTACCCCTCACTCTACACGCCATTGTCTTGCATTTCATACAAAAAAAACAAACGTCCAATTCATTTGCTTTGAGTCCTTGCACGTTGCTGCATTTGCTTTTCATCATTCAAGTCTCATTTTCTTTAATTCCTTTTCGCATCACAATCTGATTTTGAGTCGTTCAAACTTGAACAAATTAGGTTTTGTTTCATTTTATGTTATATTCAGCCTTCTTTTAAATATTCCAACCATCAACCTGTAAAGCTACCTCGGTTTCAAATTATCTTGTTGCTACCGAAGCTTTTAGTTGGTGATGATTGTATGCATCTTGTGATTCGCATTGTGATTGATTTCATGCTTTAAGTCAAGTAGTCATACGTGTGTTTGCCTTCACGAACCATCTTCAACAAAAAACCCTAATTCTACCCCCACAACCCACGGCCCAACCAGCCCCACCCCAACCCAACACTAACACTCACCAACCTGATCCCAAACAACCCTATTTACACCCCAACAAAAAGCCCCAAACCCATTTTACCAAACACAATCAGAATCTAAAGACCCTCTATAATTTGAATTTTGTTCAAATTCTGTCCTAAACCAACCAATATCCAAATTGACCACACCAATCATCAATTACCAACCTAAATAGGCCATTTACAACGCCCATTCCATTCCCAAAACCCCATTCTGCAAATTCCTAAAACGTTCAAAAAAACCCTAAATCAAAAACCCTAACCCTAACCCATTCGGCCGTACCCTAATTTCCCTCACTTTCCAAGGTTATTTTTGTTGCAAGTCCAAGTTACAAATTGCATTTTAAATGCTTTGCACTATTCTGTCCAAAAACGCAAGTGCTAATTGCAAAACGCGTGAAATTTCAATTCTGCCCTTAGTCAAAAAAAAGAGAATCTGAACATTGCTCAATTGAAATAGCAAGGAAGAAAAAGAAAAACAAAAGAACAAGAGAAAAGAAAAAGGGCAAAAAGTTTTTGCATTGCGTGGAAAATTTTTGGTACAATTTGCAAACCTTGGATACCATATTTCCTTTAACCCCACATTGCCGTCCCCTATATACCTTATTCTCCATCTCCTGATCTTCTTGAACTAATCACACATTTGGTTGCTCGATTGTTGCATGACTTGAACCATTTTGTGGATAGTAAGTGCATAGAATCAAAATTAACTAAAGATTGCCCACGACAACCCTTAGTTTATCTTTGGTTCAGCCTTATACATCAACTTTGGTTGCTTATTTTCTTTGAATCTGAGTAAAAAGTTCAAGTTTGTGTTCATTTTAATTGATTCTACTTTGATACTAATTGGTGCAACTTGAACGCAAAAAGGAAGAAACAAGTGGAGAACATTGTGATTTGAAGAAGCCTTGGCAATACACTTCCTCATTGATCACTTTGAGCCTTCTTAACTTCAGGTTATCCAAGAACCAAAGTGGTAAGAGAGTGGAAAGAATAGAAAGCGGAGTATTCATAGCTTATTTTTACTAATCCCTTAACGTTTGTTTGTCTTTGTGTTAGTTTGCTTCTTTCTTTTTCCTTTTTGTTTTCGTTCAATTCCTTAGGTAAAATGGAGAGCAGCAATCATTTCGCATCTAGCAAGTCAAAAGAGGCCGAAACTATTGACAACATGCAACAACAAATGCTGGAGATGCTTAAGAAACTCATGCATGACAATGAGGTAATTAAGCATCGCTTGGAAGACGTGGAGCGCAGCTACAAAACGACTGATGGCCAAGGTACAAGCCGGGCCGTTCCCCTAACACAACCTAGGTGCCACCCACCAGAGCAAGTTGAAGATGACAACCTTAGACCGGCACACATCGGGCACGAAGGTTTGTTCCTCCTACACAACCAAGAAGGTACGTCCCACAAAGGTACAACGATGATTACATTCCATATGAGCATGATGATTATGACTTTGATGAGCACCTTCCCCGTGGTTACCAAAGACATCAAAATCCCCTTTTCCCACAAGAGGACGATTTTCTCAAAACCAAAATAAATATTCCCACGTTTTATGGTAAAAGTAATGCGGAGGAATATTTAGAATGGGAAACAAAAGTGGATTTAATCTTTTCTTGTACCAATTATAGTGAATTACAAAAAGTGAGGTACGCTTCTATTGAGTTTTCTGGTTATGCACTTAATTGGTGGACAAATTTGTGTCGAAATAGAACTAAGACAAGATAACCGCCAATTGCCACTTGGGAAGAAATGAAGTTTGAAATGAGACAACGTTTTATGCCAAACAATTATGAGAATTCTATTTTCACGAGTTTGCATAATTTACGACAAGGTTCCAAAAGTGTAGACGAGTATTATAAGGAGTTGGAAATTTTGTTGGAAATGTCTAACTTGCAGGAACCTGAAGAAGCCACCAAGACTCGTTTTTTACATGGTTTAAACAGGGAGATCGCGCAAAGGGTTGACCTTCAACCTTATCTCGACTTCACGACCATGGTCCATATGGCGGAAAAGATTGAACAACAAATAAAGGTACGTAGTTCCTCCAATTTAAATTCCACTTATCGTACTAATCAGTCTTCGTCAAGGTTTTCCAACAAGCCTTCAGGAACGGGAAGTTCACGGCCTATAGGAGGCCAATCACGTGACCAAGGTGCGTCACAATGAATGGACAATCGTGTGCAATCCACACAAAGGAGAGATGACCACAACAAACAAAAGGCTCCTACCGAAAATTCTTCTGATCCCTCAAAAAGGTTTAGAGACATTAAATTTTATAAGTGTCAAGGACGTGGTCATATAGGAAAAGAGTGTCCTAATGCAAAACGAATCATGTTAATTGAGGAGACAAACAAATATGTGTCTGAGTCCGAGCATGAAAACGAGTCTGAGCATGATAATGAAATTGAACCTGAAGAGGATCTAGGCGCATTAGATGATTTTGACACTGAGTTTCTTGTTGTACGCCGCGCTTTAAATGCATATCCGAAATTAGATGATCACGAACAACATCGAGAAAACATTTTCCATATTCATTGCATGATAAATGGTAAAGTGTGCACCATGATCATTGATTCCGGCTCTTGTGCGAATGTGGCTAGTATCGAATTGGTAAGAAAATTGAATTTGCCTATGGCTAATCATCCGCATCCTTACAAACTTGCATGGCTAAATGATTACGGTGAAGTTAGCGTAAGTAAACAAGTTTTGATTTCTCTTAGCATTTGTAGTTACAAAGATGATGTTTTATGTGATGTTGCACCAATGCATGCTAGTCATATATTACTTGGTAGACCATGGCAATTTGATCGACATGTTACATATGATAGTTATTTGAATCGTTATTCTTTCAAATTGAATGGCAATTTGTACAAATTGCACGCACTTCCACCACATAAAGTCCACGAGGATCACCAACGCATGTCCAAGTCTAGATCTGATCCTAAGAAAAAAGAAACCGAGAGAAAATTCGTGGAGTGTATGAAAAGTGAGAATAAAAAACACGAGAGCAAGGGAAAAGAGGTAGTGCCCCTAAGTGCAAACGAGTCCAAAAAGAAGTGTGGGTATTTCGCAAAGAAAAGAGAGGTCACACACGCACTTTATAACAACCAAACTGTCCTCATCATCATCCCAAAGTCGTGCCACCTTGCCCTTGAAGAACTCCCACCAAACTTACCTACCTCAGTTGCGTCCCTTATCCAAGGTTATGAAGTTCTATTTCCCTCCGAACCACCATCCGGTTTACCACCCATTAGATGAATAGAACACCAAATCGACTTTGTCCAAGGAGCCGTGTTACCCAATCGCCCAGCCTATCGAGCCAACCCTGAAGAAATCAAGGAAATCCAAAGGCATGTAGAGGAGCTCCTAGCGAGTGGACAAGTCCGAGAGAGCTTAAGCCCATCTGCTGTACCCATAATTTTAGTACCCAAAAAGGATGGAACGTGGAGAATGTGTACAGATTGCCAAGCCATAAACAAAATTACCATCAAGTATAGGTACCCCATACCAAGGCTAGACGATATGTTGGACATGTTGCACGGATCTAAATTCTTCATCAAAATCGACCTTAAGCATGGGTACTTCCAGGTACGCATTAGAGAGGGGGACGAATGGAAGACTGCATTCAAAACCAAATTTGGACTCTATGAGTGGTTAGTGATAAATCTGATTCCAGGAGCTGAACCCATTTCTAAAGCCCTTTATCGAATGGCTCCAGCAGAACTGAGAGAGCTGAAAGAACAACTCAGGAGTTATTGGAAAAGAAATTTATCTGCCCTATTGTGTCACCTTGGGGAGCACCTATTTTATTCGTGAAGAAGAAGGATGGTAGTATGAGGCTCTATATCGACTATCGAGAGTTGAATAAAATTGCCATCAAGAATAAGTACCCCTTTCCATGAATTGAGGATTTGTTTGACCAGCTCAAGGGCGCCAAGATCTTCTATAAAATTGACCTCATATCAGGATACCATCAGCTTCGAGTGAAGGCTGAAGACAACGCAAAGACAACCTTTCGCACGAGATATGGCCGTTATGAGTTCCTAGTGATGCCATTTGGTTTGACTAATGCCCACACAGCCTTTATGGATCTTATGAATACCGTCTTTTGGTAACAATTGGACAAGTTTGTAGTGGTATTCATAGACGACACTCTGGTATACTCTTCTGAGAGTAAACTCACGCTGAGCATCTGAGAACCGTTCTAGGCATTTTGAGGTAGAAACAACTATACGCTAAGTTTAGCAAGTGTGAGTTTTGGCTACTAAGTGCGGATTTTCTAGGTCACGTAATATCAGAGGAGGGGATTGCTGTGGATCCGAAGAAGGTGGAAGCTATCACGGAGTGACCTAGACCTACCAATGTCACCCAAGGGCGAAGTTTCTTGGGTCTAGCGGGTTATTACAGGAAGTTTGTCGAGGGATTCTCAAGGATAGCAGTGCCTCTCAGTCGCCTTACTCAAAAGAAGTCCAAGTTTCAGTGGACGGCAGAATGCGAGCATAGCTTCACATAGCTTAAGAATAGATTAACCATAGCTCCAGTATTGGCTCAACCCTCCGGGACTGGTGGGTTTGTGACTTACAGCTATGCATCGAAGAATATTTTAGGTACATAAACTATAACATAAGGTTATGATTTTTATATCAAATAATTTTAGTCTAATACCTGTTGAAAAATATGTTTGGATAATTTTCAAAGTCATGATTTTAAGTGTTACATGTCACATATGGTGTTATAAATGAAAAAGATGAATAAGTGAAGAAAAATGATATTGATGTTTAGTTTTTTTTTGAAATAATTTTCTAAAATGTGATGAATTGGTTGTTTTCATTTGTGTATGATTTATACATGTTCATTATGTGAATATTATGTGTTTTTGGTGATTATTATTGTCCTGTGACTAACATGCCTTGGAAGTTTCTACAACTTACCAAAAAGGGCAAAATTGGTATTTTGAGTTTTGTAGGAACATGATATGGTGGAAATATTTCAAGAGCATATTCTTATACTATTTATCATGAAAAAGTTGATGTCATGATTATTTATGACCATCCGGGTCATTTCTTGAGTTTTCTTACACCAGGGGTATTTTGGTCATTTTACCCCCAAGGGTATTTTTGGTATTTTCACTCAAGGAATCTCTTGAGTATATTATTATCTTCATTCTGGAGCTGTGTTATTTTGAAGATAATATGGTGATCTTATATCTTTTTCTCTCAACCGATGATATTATTGACTATAGCTGGATATGTGACGATTTGAGATGTCACATTCTAATTTTTCTCGAAGACCCTCTTATATATGTTATAAGAGAACATTTATCATCATTATTCAGAGATATTAAAGGTGTCAAAGGTGTGGAAATGATCTCAACATATAAGAAGAAATATTGGGGAATTTCGGTGTTACACGTTGACATAATCTTGTCAAGTGTTATCTATTTATTTCTTCTTCAAAAAAACTGAGTTGCTACACTTATATATATGTGGAAAAACGTGAATATGCTGGTGGATATGATGTGGAGTTCATTTTATGAGTTGGAGACAAGTGGACCAACCAAAAAGGAGCTAGTTGGCAAAATTGCCAACTTGGAATTTACTAAAAATAGCCAACGGCTATATTGTTTTATTGGTGAAATTTCAGCAGATTTTTGAAGTCAAATGAAGACTTCACATGTCCTATTGTGGTACTTGATGTTGGGGATAATTTGGTGGTATTATCCTTTCTTATTTTATTAAGAAAAAAATCAAAATTTTTGTTTGAAAATATGCAAGTAAACCAACGGCTCCTTACTTGAATTTGGAGCTGAATTTTGACTTTGAAAAGGTAAATTCCACATGCCTATTATCTTGCCAAAGAGTTGAGAAGATGATGGAGTTGTTATGGTGCTATTATCTTCACATTTTCAAGATAATTCCAAGTCATTTTTCAAGGTACAAAAATCGGCCAAGGTGGCATCCTAGGTGGACCAATCATTGTGTTTTATTTTGCCAAGTGTACAAAGCCAACCAATGATGAGAAGACATTTGGAGTTGATGATGAAGATGATGACACATTGGCATTCTTATCTTCAAGGCTCAAATCACACTATAAATAGAGGCATTGGTGAAGAAGATGAAACACACTTGAAGCTCACAAGCATTCTATAGCTTTCATATTCATCTTCTTGTTCTTGTTGTTGTATTTTGTTGTAGCAAAGTTGTTCTTAATATTTTGGTGAGCTACAAGCCTCTTGAGCTTCATTTTTAAGATTGATTAGCCATCTTTATAAGGCTACATCAATAGGTGTTGGAGGTATTGCAACTAAGTGTTGCTTAGAAGGTGATTATCCAAGTCTTGAGTAGGGTTGGTGTATAACCCAAGGATCAAGCTTGGCTCTTGTTGTAAGGTGTTTATATCATAGTGAAATCCAAGGAAAGGTGTTCCTTGGGACTGGAGTAGGTCACATTGACCGAACCAGGATAAATCCTCGGTGTTCTTCTCTTGTTTCTTTATTTCTGTTTTCTGCCCGTTTTTGACTGCAATTTTCACCCAACTTCACACAATTTGAAAAAATAGCTAAACATTTTCAAAATTCGTGATTTTTGGTGGCGTTATACTTCAGACTGTTAGCTTTCATTTGCAACAAGAATTACTTGATTTGAGCAAGTAAAAGTTAGTCTTTCAGTCTTTGCAAGATAACTGCTCCAATCTGGCTGCAATCTGACCAGTTTTGAGAAAAGTTAAATTCTGTATTTTTCAAGAATTGTTTGAGGTCAGGGCCTTTTGGAAACTTCATCTACACATCCTAAGGAGTGTTTTGATATAAAGATCAACCTTTTTGGTTGAGTATTCAAAGAGAAACAGTATTTTCAAAATCAGCAACATTCGGTCCAATTCTGTCCAGATTGACCATCTAAATCTTTTAATTTGTTTGAAGGGTCAAACGATCTTTTTTTGTCTGATTTTTGGACAGAGTCTTGTTAACGCATTGAAGTTTAATTATGGAAAGTTTCATAATTTTTGGAGTTGTGTACAAGTATTTGTGAATTTTTGAAAAACGGGTTCTGAATCTGAGTTGGTCTCAGATTCTGTTTTCAAGGGGATTTTAACAAAGGATTGTAGTGTAATTTCCGCTAACCACTATTCACCCCCCCTCTAGTGGTGTTCATTGCAGGTGCACGGTCCAACAATACTTGCTTTTAGGTTGTGTTTTGATGCAACACGAACGAGTCATCGCATATGCCTCAAGGCAGTTAAAGCCTTATGAACAAAATTATCCGACGCACGACCTTGAACTTGCAGCAGTGGTGTTTACCTTGACGATCTGGCGGCATTACTTATACGGAGAAAAGTGAGCGGTATTCACTGACCACAAGAGCCCAAAGTACTTGTTCTCCTAGAAAAAATTAAACATGAGACAGCAAAGATGGTTGGAATTGTTGAACGAATACGACTTGACCATTCATTATCGCCCAGAAAAAGCTAATAAAGTGGGTGACGCGTTAAGAAGGAAATCCAGCCATGTACGACAATCACCACTAGAAAGAGAAATAGAAGAATTCGGTTTAGATTTGATTGACTCCGCGGTGAATGTCTTGGTAGAAATATCCATCACCCCGAGTTTGGTTGATCGGGTAAAAGAACTCGAAGGAAAGATAAGACACTGAGTGAGTTTTGGAAAAGATAAAGCATGAGCCGGTTGAGGGATTTCAAGTCATTGGGGACGGGAGCCTATTGTTTAGAGGAAGATTGTGTGTCCCTGATGTAGACGACTTAAGGAGAGAAATTTTGCAAGAAGCTCACAGTTCAAGGTTATCAATACATCCTGGTAGCACCTAGATGTATAGAGATCTCAAACAACACTATTGGTTGTCCGGAATGAAAAGACATATTGCAGAGTTTAGATAGAGATGTTTAGTTTGCCAAAAAGTCACGGCAGAACACCAACGGCCGGGCGGATTACTGATGCTGTTGGAGATTCCACAATGGAAATGGAAACATGTCATAATGGATTTCGTAGCTGGTTTACCATAGACAAGAAGTAGCTATGACATGATTTGGGTTATTGTGGATAGATTACCAAGTATGCACACTTCCTACTCATCTCAAGTAAAACGTCCCTCGACGAGTTAGTACATTTATGTATAGATAATATTGTGTGCCTGCATGGTGTTCCCGTAAGTATAGTGTCCGACTGAGATCCACAGTTCACATCTAAATTTTGGACGGCATTTTAGCGAACCATGAGTATAGAATTAAGGTTGAGTACAGCATATCATCCCCAAACTGATGAACAGTCTGAACGGATCATTTAGACTTTAGAAGATATGCTAAGGGCTTGCATTTTATATTTCAAAGAGAATTGGGACGGAATGATGAAGTTAATGGAATTCTGATACAAGCACAAGCCTGCGGATACAAGCAGAATTTGAAGAAGTGTTTTTCTTGGAAAATTTAGCTCACGTGCTCATCTTGAATTTTGGCTTTTGAATGGCCCATTTTGGAGTTCTCATGACTGAGTTACGCGCCCACAAAGTTCAAGCAATTTTCAGGTGGCTGGATTTTAGGCAAAAATGGCGCCCTCGGTTGACTGGCCTTTTTACCACGGATGTAAGTCGAATTTGAAGATAATCCTTGGGAAACTTAGTTCACATCTTGAAATTGACATTTGGCTTTTGAATGACCCAATTTGGAGTTTGCATGATTGAGTTACATGCCCAAAAAGTTTAGGCAATTTTCAGCAGTTTTCAGCATTCTTGATCTAACACATCCAAACGGGTTTTACAACTCCAAGAGCCCCTATAAAGCAAGCAAAGACATAATAAGCATCAAAGAAGTAAAATAGAGGATAATAAACAAAAATAAAGAAATTGAAACACACAAAATGAAATGCATGAGGTGCAATCTAACTAAAACACGCCTATAATGTCTTGCACATATGTGTGCATCAATCCCTCCTTCCTAGAAAAGATTCGCCCTCGAATCTTGGCATATGTAATAAGGGGAAAAGAACCACAACAGTCCATCAACTATGCACGACACACCTAAACAATTTAAACACAACATTCATGGAAATTTTCATCCTAATATGTTTAGGGTGGATATATAACTCGAGAATGAAGCATGCACCCAACAACATATATAAGAACATCTTAACAACAGTACTTAACAACCAGCATCTTTCCTAACGTGTCTTGGATGCATAAACAAGGACAACTAAAATTCTTTATTCATGTAGCTAAGACTATCACAAGCATGCAATGTACTTATGCAACAACTTGGAGCATGATTTTTATGTGTGGACAGCATACTTTCAACGCAAAATGTATTAGGTGCAAGAGTTAAAGTATGTAAAACATTAAGAATAAGCATTGTACCTTGCACATTCCTTAGTATTTCCAAATCAGATTCTTCGGCATTGATTTCAAACTCAGTTTCATGGGGTTTGGGTGAAATTTCAGCATCTTTATCATAATCTTTAGGCAACTTAAGCTCAATAAGCTGATTGGTAATTTCAGCATCATGTTCATGAAGGAACAAAGGATTATCAAACACAAATTTATTTCAATGCAAGTTAAAACCTTCAATTAATGTAAGATCGCTTTCATGCATTTCAAGCAAAGGATTACTATATCTTTCCATTCATGTTCTTTCAAGTTGTCATGCTCAATTGTATCATCACTTTCACTAGATATATCACTTAAAACATAAAGTAAATCATCGTCTAAGTCATGCAAATCAGTAGCTAAATCATCTTTTAAAACCAACAAGTCATCATGCGAATCCAGAATTTCATTATGCAACACATCTTCCTTAGATTCTTCATTGTTAACAACATTTAAATCATGTTCAACCAAAGGAATTTCAGCAACATTTTCATGCTCGAATTTACTATTGCGAATGCTAGCGCATACGGCATCAAATTGATCCCATAAGTCGAGATTCGTTTCTATGCTTTTTGCACGATAATACATATATTTAAGAGTTTCAAATCTATCATGCACCATTTTATCAGCAATGTTTTTATTCAATCCAATAATAAACCTAATCATTCTCAATTCCTCACATTCTTTAGTGTTAGCATAATAATAATCATCAAACATGTAATTGTAGTATACTCGAACACTTTGTTTATCTTGAGGAAAATTTTGATACAATGGTACCTCTTTGCGATAATTGCTTACCAAAATCTTATTTGCCTTGCCAAAGTGATACATGTGCCATTCGACATCATTACAGTCATATTCATGAAGCATGACTCCAGAAATGGTTTCAATCCTCATTGGAAACCTGAAAGAAGACATGAAACAAACAAACCTTTGCAAAGATAGTTAGAAAATCAGTTTGCACTTGTATGTATTTGTTGCCTCACTTGCTCTCTTTTCTTTTCTCTCAACAACACTTTGCTTCCTTGGCCAATCTAGGGTTAGTGCCAACAAGACGAGCAATCAATGAGGTGGCCTTAGTCCAATTTGTCTTCAACTATGCTTCACAACTCCAAATCAGATGCGAATCAAAACAATCCAATAAAGCAATTATGTCAAAGTAAAAGTACTTCTTGGACCTTCTTTTTTTTCCACTTTTCTTGTGCTTTTGACCTTTTTTCCCTTTTCTTGCTGTATATGGTACACACAAGTCTGAAGTCCTTTTTCTTTTTTTTTTGTCTAAGGGAAGATTATAAATTTACTAGGCTGTTTTGAACACGTTTTTGTGCAGCCCACTCAACTCACTCCCTTTGCAAATTGATGCGAGCACGGGTAGGATCCCACTCTTTTATCCAAGCTTCTCTTCCAACAAAACTCCAAGAAAAGGTCACACAAACTTGATTAAAATAACTATGAGTCAAAGATTTATTGAGACCAAAAGTGATGTATAAGGCTAGGCCAAAGAAGAACTAAGGGTTGCATTGGGCAATCTTTAATTAACTTAGGCTCTATGCACACAAATTCACAATTTGTACTCAATGTACTTTATAATCAGAATGTTCAAGTGTTTTTGTGATGTATTTGGGCTTGTATGAAGGCTGGAACATCAGTCTCAAAAGGGTAAGATAAGTATGGCACCAAGCAAAGCAAGCAAATTCTCTTGATTGCACAAATTGTGTCAAAGTAGATGTACTTCTTGGCGCTTCTTTTTTTTCACTTTTCTTGTGACTTTTGACCTTTTTTCCCTTTTCTTGCTGTATATGGTACACACAAGTCTCAAGTCCTTTTCTTTTGTTTTTTTGTCTAAGGGCAGAATTATAAATTTACTCGGCTGTCTTGAACACGTTTTTGGGCAGCCCACTCAACTCACTCCCTTTGCTTGTTTTAGTGTTCAAATGGTGTAAAATGCCTTGGGATAGGATAGCTTTTTTGGTATTTGGGCAGGTTTGAGGGGTGGGGTTTCAATTTAGGACTTTTGGTGCAATTTTTGTATGTTCTAGGCTGTTTTGGGGTTCTGGTTGGTTAGGGTTTAAGTGGATGTCTTGGGCAGTATATTTGGGTTATAATAGGTAGTTGAGGGCGTTTTCATGTGTGGGAAAAGGTGTTTGAAGGTCGTGGGGTGAGGGGGTTCAGATTAAGACATTTTGAGTAGGACAGGTTTGTAAGGTGTATGGTTGACAATTTCACATAGAACTACCGATTGATAGCAAATATTCAGCCAAAATTGGAATATAATATGCATAAAGACCATAAGTAACTAATAGATTCGATGGCAACAAGATTTATTATAGACGAGGTGGCTTTGTATGGCTATGACTTGTATTTTGTGAGGCTGAAATATACTATCATGCGAAGTCCCAAAATGTTCAAGTTTGTTAAGCAAAGATAAGAACTTTGATAGCAATTGTGATGATAAAATAGTAAGGAAAATGTTTTATGCAAGGTAGAAAAGGATTATTAAAGTCTTATGATACCTTTGATGCAAAAGATGATATCTTTTACACCAATTGTGAACCTCACCGATCTTGAGTAACCCAAGAATGTTTTTTTTCTTTTTTTATACAAAAGAGGAATGAAATAACAATTGGATTGCGAAGGAATGGTGGTGAGAAATCAGATTGGTGGTGACTAGAAAAATGACACAAAAACGAAATGGTAAAGGATGAAAAGAGTGACCTGCTCTGATACCAAATTGATACAAGCACGAGTAGGCGGATTATTGGCGGATCTTCCCTTTAACTCTACCTTCTCCTCCAACATTGGTTTAGGCACAAAAGTGTCAAGCACTCCCTTGCTTCCAATGATGATGGGGACAGTTTTGAGGCAGCCACACCAACGAGGTCAGCTTTTGTCACGCAAGCATTGCACCCTCGTGGACGGTTCAATTTTTGGACGTAGGCAATATCACCTTCAAGGTTGCTCAAGCCCTGAAAGATCTAATCTATGCTTTTTATCCATAACCTAGAAAACAAAAAGAACACATTTTGTGCTCAAAAGAACAACTTGTTCTTGAATAGAATTCTTCAAAGTCTCATTTTTTTGAATTTATGGTGTTTAAGGTGGATGATGAAGGAAAATAGATGAGGGAATCATAATCAAGATGGGAGGAAAATGGAGATGAAAGAAAACAACAAAAACAAAAACGGATATGGGTTAAAGGGGGAACCTTAGCTTTGATACCAAATTGATACGAGAACAAGCCTGCGGATACAAGCAAAATTTGAAGAACTGTCCTTCTTGAAAAATTTAGTTCATGTGTTCATCTTGAATTTTGGATTTTGAATGACCCATTTTGGAGTTCCCATGACTGAGTTACGCGCCCACAAAGTTCAAGCAATTTTCAGGTGGCTGGATTTTAGGCAGAAATGGCGCCCTCGGTTGACTGGCCTTTTTACCACGCATGCATCTCGAATTTGGAGATAAGTCCTTCTTGAAAAACTTATTTCACATCCTGAACTTGACGTTTGGTTTTTGAATGACCCAATTTGGAATTTGCATGAATGAGTACATGCCCAAAAAGTTCAGGCAATTTTAAGCAGTTTTCAGCATTCTTGGTCTAACAAATCCAAATGGGTTTGACAACTCCAAGAGCCCCTATAAAGCAAGCAATGACATAACAAGCATCAAAGAAGTAAAATAAAGGATAATAAACAAAAATCAAGAAATTGAAACCACAAAATGAAATGCATGATGTGCAATCTAACTAAGACACGCCTATAACGTCTTGCACATATGTGTGCATCAAATTCTCTTATAATAACAGTAACCACAGTGCCATTGACATGGCTCCTTTCGAAGCGTTATATGGAAGGAAGTGTAGGTTTTTGGTTTACTGGGATGAAGTCATCGTAAGGACCATCACCACACCTGAGTTACTCGAGAAGACACTAGAAAAATTGAAAATCATACAAGATAGACTCAAGACGGCCTATGATCGTAACAAAAGTTGGGCGGATTCCAAGCGACGGCCGTGGGAATTTAATGTGGGTGAAAAAGTTTACTTGAGAGTATCACCTATGAAGGGCATCATGAGTTTTGGAGTAAAAGGCAATCTAAGCCCCATTTTATTGGTCCTTATGAGATACTTGAGAAAGTGGGAGATTTGGCATATAGATTGGCATTACCTTGCAAGTCCATAACGTATTCCATGTGTCACAGTTAAGGAAGTACGTGACGTATCCAAGAAATGAGCTCGAAGCCCACTCTTTGGAACTCAACGTCGATGTTACATACGAAGACATACCCGTGAGGATCGTAGACTGAAAGGACCAAGTGTTGAGGAAGCGGGTGATCCCTTATGTGAAGGTTCAGTGGAGCAACCACACGGAACGTGAGGCCACTTGGGAACTCAAAGAACAGAAGTATCATCAACTCTTTAACTAAGGTACGTAAGTTTCGAGGACGAAACTTTTTGTAAAGGGGGTGGAATGTCATACCCCGTAAGTTTCGCGTCCAATATTAATTAATAAGAAAACAATTTTAAATACACTTTAATTAATTGTATATGTTTATAAAGCTTAGTTAAACCAAATATAGAAGAAGTAAAGAAAAGGGGTTAAAGTGAGAATTAAGGGAGTTAGGCAAATTACCAAAAATGCCCCTCTCCACTTAACTGCTAGGGAGTTACACAAAGGTGTATAACTCCCTATTAGGCCACTAGACCATCGGTTACAAGGGCAAAAGAGGGGGACAATGCCTGAGAGAAGGAGGAGAAAGGAAGAGAAAAGAGAAAGAAGAATAAGAGAAGGAAGAAAGAGCGGCCAATCTAGGTTCAACCTTTCCCAAAATCATGCAGTACGCTCTTAAGGCTATCTAGAAACAAAGGCAAGTAATCTTTCTATATGTTTTACGCAAATTTTGATTCTAACAGGCCTTATGTTTTTATAAAGAGAAAATTCGGATCACACATTGGTAATGTTGATATGCTTATGTTAAATGCTCTACTTTATGTATTTGTTGTTGGTTGGATGAGTAAAGTTGTATTTTTTCGGCCTAAATCTTAAAGTATCTATGTTGTGCTTAATTGTTGATAAACATGCCCTTAAAGTGTCATCTTTGTTGTAAATTTTTTGTGTGATAATTGTCATGTTCTCTAAAAGTTGCCTTAGATGATTTGAGGTGAGTCGAGGAAGATTTGAGGGTTTAGATGTGTGAAGCAAGTTGGGCATGGGGTAGAAGATTGATGATACACCCGAAGATATGACTATTAGAAGGCTTAAGATTGATGCAAACTGATAGATGTAAGGATTAAATTGTGTTGTTGGGTGTTGTGCATGATGGATTCAAGTAATAAGGTTGAATTCTAGGTGTTAAGAGGAAAATAGTGGAGGAAGATGAAGGAGGGAGGTTACTGCCGAATTTTGCAGTTTCTGGAACCGTCAGAACATTTCGAACGCCTACTTTAGGCGCTCAATGTCACATTAGGCGCCTAAAGCAGGCGTTCAATATGTTCCAATGCATTCAGAACACTTCGAACACATACATTAGGCGCTTCATGTCACATAAGCCGCCTCATGTAGGCATTCGATGTACACTTTCCAGAACACTTCGAATGCCCAGAAGAGGTGCTTTATGCCACATTAGGCGCCTTATGAAGGCGTTCTAAGTGTATTGGAAGTCTCTTTGACCCATTAGGCGCCCCATGTATGCGTGATAACTTATTTTCTGCCGTTGATCATAAAATACAAGGGTATTTGAGGTGTACCCGAGGAGTAAATGTTAAGTGTGAATAAGTAAGGATAAGATTGGATCCAAAGTGGGTGATACGAACGGACTTAGAAATGTACGAGTGTGTAGTGTCTGAGGTTCAAGATCTTGTACTTGATATGTAAGTCATGTGTGTATGTTTACTTGTTTGATATGAAGTTGCATGAGCATTCTGCATCACGACATGAACACTTTGCATTTTGATATGAGAATTGCTTTGCGAAAGAATATGTGTTTTACAAAAGAAGATTAAAGTTTTTTAAAAGAAAACTATGGTTGCTGGTTGATGGCAGGGTATAAAAGTCACGCCTGTGAAAGCAGGGTATAAAAGCGTGCCCTGTGAATCAACAGCAGGGTATAAAGTATTTAATGGGGCCGTGGACCTATCAGGACGAATATATGATATATGTTATGGGGCCGTGGACCTATCAGCACGAATATATGATATATGTTATGGGGTCGTGGACCTGTCAGCACGGAGTATAAAGTTATATGTATGGGGCCGTGGACCTTTCAGCACGGGGTATAAAGTTCTGTTTGTTGTGGACTGATCACCCACAGAGTATAAAGTTATGCTACGCGAAGAATATGAAAAGTTTGTGAAATGACACGCATAGCACGTTTAAGAAAGAAGACATATGCATGGGTTTTGTGTGTGGTTTTAAAAGACTACATGCATCATGTCTCACAAAGCATAAGACTTGACATGCAAAGATTGACATCCGTGAATGACTTGCTTATGTGGTATGTTACTCTAGATACATGTTTGTTTTCGTATTCGCGTATCATTTATGTTGCTTAATTGATTTTGATGGATTGTTATAAAGATGTCATTTGCTAACCCGAGCACCTTATTTTGGGCAATAGTTTATACACTGGTGACTCATCGTGTGTGGTCCTGTAAGGTGTATAGACGAGTTACTTGCTGGCGATGTTTTCGCTAAGAACAGATACTCCATCTTCTTTTCAGGTGAGCCAGGGTACGAAATGATATTTGTAGAAGACGGTGGCGAGTGGGCTCACTGGGATGATAGTCATTGAAGTGGATAGATTTCTAAACATTCTCTTTTAAGTTGGAAGACTTGATGTTTGTTATCTTGTAATGGAGGATATCTTAGACAGTTAATCGAACACTTTTTATTTCAGCCGTATTTCTTTTGGTTACTTTGATGTTAGTGAAGTTTTTAATTTTATGACGTTTTAGCTGATTTATCTTACGTCATGGATGGCGTATGCTTGATATGCTTTGACGCTTCGTAGTCCTCGTAGTAGACTACGGCGGGTGCACTGGTACCGATGTCCCGTATCGGGCCAGGGCGCTACATTAAGGTTGCCTAATTTTGATGAAACTTTTGAGATTGAGTGCGATGCCAGTGGCGTTGGGATAGGTGCCGTCCTTACCCAAGGGAAAAAGCCTACTGCATACTTTAGTGAGATGTTGAAAGGTGCGTCATTGAACTATTCCACTTATGACAAAGAATTGTATGCATTAGTGAGATCTCTGCAGACATGGCAGCATTACTTGCAACCTAAAACAATTTATGATCCACACTGATCATGAAAGCCTTAAGTATCTTAAATGCTAAGGCAAACTGAATAGGAGACATGCGAAATAGGTAGAGTTTATTGAACAATTTCCTTATGCCATTAAATACAAGCAAGGGAAAGACAACATTGTAGTTGATGCGCTGTCTAGGAGATATACTTTGATCACTAAGTTGTTTCACATTTGAGCATGTTAAGGAATCGTACAAGGACGATACTGATTTTGGATCCATTTACAATGCATGTCTTGAGTCACCCTTCGGTAAGTTTTATTTGCATGATGGATATTTGTTTAGGGCACATCGATTGTGCATACCGAAAGGGTCTGTGAGGAAATTGCTTGTGAGAGAGGCTCATGGAGGTAGCTTAATAGGACACTTTGGGGTTTTTAAGACTTTGGAAACCCTAAAATAACACTTCTTTTGGCCTCACATGAGAGTGGATGTTGAGAGAGTTTGTGAGAGTTGCATCACCTGTAAGCAAGCAAAATCAACCACACACCTACATGGACTTTATACTCCCTTTGCCTACCTTCCTCACCATGGGTAGAATTGTCTATGGACTTTGTATTGGGCTTTCCTAGGTCCCAAAGTGGGAAGGAGAGTGTGTCTTTATTGTTGTAGATAGATTCTCTAAGATGGCATACTTTATTGCATGCAAGAAATCTGATGACGCTTCCCATGCTGCACACTTGTTTTTCAAAGAACTTGTATGTTTGCATGGTATGCGTAAAACAATTGTGAGTGATAGGGATACTAAGTGTTTGAGTCATTTTTAGAGAATCCTTTGGGGAAAGTTAAATTACAACTTGAACGTAAAAATGAACAGTATGCTAGGAAGGCTAATAAACATCACAAACATGTTTCCTTTGTTACTGGTGATCTTGTTTGATTGCATTTGAGGAAATCTAGGTTTCCTACTGAGAGGAAGTCAAAGCTCCTGCCCAGGGAGATGGACCTTTCAAGGCCCTACAAAAGGTTGGTGAAAATGCATATGATCTTGATCTTCGGCCGAACAAGTATGGTTCTATTTCCCACACTTTTAATGTTATCGATCTTACCCCTTTTGAGCATTTTGATGATTTTAATTCAAGCTCGAATCCTTTTGAGGATGGAGAATTGATGAGGCTCAAGAGCCCCCTTATGATGATCTTGCACAAGGACCCTCCAAGAAGACACATACGGCTCCTTTAACAAGAAGCCAAGCGAGACAACTAGGTTTTGACATTTGTACTTTTCGGAAAAGGCATGTGCAATATAAAAAAAGCTACCTGATCTTCCATACAATTCTTGTTGATAACGAAGCTAGTAGTTAACTTGAATCTTTCTGTGTTTGAATTGCATTTGTGGATTGATTTGGGATGTGATTCATTGTGTTCAAGGTTGCTGAAAAACCATAACTTCCACTACCATAAATTCAGCCTACACACCTTGAAGCAAATCCTACCTTCCCCACACATTAGACCCCACGGCATAAAAAAACCTCCTACTAGACAAAGAAAAGTTTTGTGCTGAAAAGTTGAGGCCAAGTGCCTAAAGTGTGAAATTACCAAACTGCCCTCGCATTAAAACAAAAAATTCAGTCTACGTACCTTTGAAAAAAGTAGACAAAAGAAAAGAAAAGAGCTGAAAAGATAAAAAGAAAAGAGGTCAAGAAGGGCTTGAAAGTTGCAAGTTGTTTAAGGTGCAAATTGTCCCAAAAAGTGGCTGTTTTCTCCCTCCACATTATCGTGACTCACCCCCACAAAAATACTGAAATTTCAACCTTATACATCACCTAAATATAGCCAAAAAAACACCTAGACACAATTGATTACAATTTGATCAAACATGCTTGTGATTCAAATTGCATAAAGCCTAAGGTTAACTAAAGATTGACCAGGGCTACCCTTAGTTCTTCTTTGGCTCAGCCTCTTACATAACTTTTGGTCTCATTTAATCTTTGATTCCTAGTCTTTTTGCCAATTTTTTATGTTGCCTTTATACCTTTGCGCAATTGGATTGTTTTGATTGAATTTGGAGTTGTTTCGGTAAAATTCGTCTAGACTGTCTTACAATCTGTTTTGCCATCATTTGGGAATGTCTTAAGGCATAACAAACTGTTGTGGATTGTATTTGAGGATCCTAAAACCATCGCATCTTGACTGGGTTAGTTGGTAGGGCTGCATTGGGCATGGACTCGGTTTGAAAACTATCACATTTGATTTGGAGTTGTGAAGCATAGTTTGCTGTACCCCGCTACAAACTAACATAGCAACCAAGGAAGGAAGAGGAGCAAGATGGGATAAGGAGACCTCAAAAAGAAGATATCACCTGCTTATTTATGATTATATAGAATTTAAGGTGATTAGCCTACCCCTAGGTGCAAAACCTGAAGCAAGAGGGCTGATCAAAATCTACACATAAGTATCCAGTGACGACCGGAGAAATTGACAACTAATGAAAGAGGTAACTTTGGGTAGCCTTAATGAGAATTCGGAACATATGACATGCCCATACGCATATGGTATGAGCATACACCCAGGAACATGTACTCACCACTGGATGGGCCATTGTGTAATAAAAAGAGGCTGATGGACTATGGGCCTTAGGGAAAAATTTATATATATATATATATACATACATATGTGTATAGATAAGTGTGAATATGTGTATGGGAACCACATAGAGTGAAAGCTAGCATGAAAATTCATGAATTCCAAAGACCTAAGCATAGCTAAGGAATAGCAACAAGGTCTGAGAAATGGATAGATTATGACTAATATGCGGGTAGATACGTTGATAGACGGGTACATCTACATGGATCTAGACGTATACAAATATAGGAAATCTTCGGAGAAGCATGTTACATATATACACGCCTATGCGGTTAAATATATATGTACATAAATGAACACAAACCCACTTAACATTTTTAGCTATCATATGTACTTCATTTAAGTATTGAGACTTATTTCCGAGGAAATAAAGATATGTATATATATATACGGATATATATATACACACATATAGCCATGGATATAAGGGCCAGAATTACGAAAATTACACTTGAATGATTGGGATATGAGATAAATATACTTGATACATATCCACCCGCATATGCATTACTAAGGAAAATATTTATGCATGGAATATGCATGCACAATTTGGTCATAAGGGCCTTATGGAACAAGCTACAACAAGCAAGGAATTAGATAGACTATACCTACATATGTGCATATAACGGATACACTGAAAAGGAGGTGCTACTTGGAGGACTTATGAGAGAACATTAAATGAGTAGGGGGTGTTATTAAGGAATACATATATACATGGAGTATATGGTGTTGGTTCGGTCATTAAGGGAGTAAACCCAACCAACACTTAGTGAGAACCATCAAAGGAATGATAGGAAGGGAGTAAAGGATCCATGAGTAAGAGGAAGTCTTTTCCTCTCCCCCAAGTGCAGCCGCCGACTGCCCTCCTTCCCAAGAGAAAAATAATACACACTTCATTAAACAAAGCCTCCATAACTTCCATCATTAAGACCCTCCCACTAAAGCCCTCAAACCTCTTCCTCCTCCCCAAAAGATTTTGGGTAGAGCAAAAGGAGGCTTTATTCCCTCTCAAAATTTGGGTTAGGTAAGTTTACCCCCTATAGTTGTTCACAAGATATACCTTAGAAGGTTGAAATCTACAAGCCACCTCTCCTTTGAAGGAAACCGTGATCCTCACTGCACTAGGAGGAGACCGAAAAGTGAAAGGAGAAAGAAAAGGGTCTTAGCAAAAAGAAGGATCATTCTCAAACCCTCCAAGGTGCAAATGGTAAGAAACCCTTCATCCCTCCTATACAATATACTCTAGAATCCAAGAAATGGCTAACAAAAGCCTTATATTGTGTGTGATAGGAGAAGAGAGGAGGAAGTGCTTCTCGTGCCAACCAACCCAAGCCGAATCCAAGGGCTTCTAAGGCAAGTACACTATACCTTTTTATGGTTTATATGTGAAAGTGTGTGCATGAATGGCTAGAAATACCTAAGATTTAATCTTAGTTGTGAAATGGTAAGTTTTAAGACCAAAACTTTCGTCCCTAGGCTTTTAAATGTGAAGGAGTGGAACTTTGCTCCAAAGATGTGTTCTTTGATGATTATATGCATGTTTATGTTCTAACCTAGGCTTGAATGTGTTAAATATCCTTTCTTTATGGTGAAATGCTCATGATAGAGGGGTTAAGGGGAGGTTGGGTGAAGTTTGCATGCAAAATGTTAATATAGCAAGGAGATGGGGGCAAGATTTGATCTTTTGTGTGTTAGGCTTGATATACTCTTGATTATATCATTTTCTTGCATGCACCAAATATTGAGGCTGTTGGTGAAGGGTGTGTGTGTTCGTCTCAATGTTATGGCTAAGTGTTGGTGGCGAAAATGTGAGCCAAGGACATCTAGGAAGAATGTATGATCACTAGAAAATTTTGGAGCTGGACCGAAATTTTAGCTGTTTTGTGAAGCCAGACAAGGGACCTTAGGAACCTTCAATTCCACTGATTTTTGGTGTGCTATTATATTTATGCGTTTGTTAGGTGTGAGAGTTCGAATCACCTTAAAAAGAGCCACGGTTTATTTTTAATGAATTTTCTACTGAGATTGGTCTTGCTGGAAAAGTTGTACTGGACAGAATTTAAGTAATGTGTTTAGTAGCTTAAAACTGGACCTTAGGGGTGTGCAAATCTATTAATTTTCAGCATGATACTAGCCTCATGAATAAAGAAGAGATGGCAGTTGGAATTTTATCAAAATAAATTGTGGTTTATTTTTAATTAATTTTCTAGTAAAACAGGTCAAACTGAATTATGCTGGATAGACAGAATTTATGTCACACTTTGCATGATCTGGAAAAGGTCCTTAGAGAACGGGATTTGGGCTAAAAATTAGCAGGATGCTAGACCAATGAGTTTATTAAGTTAGAGAGTTAGAATTTTTAGAAAAAGATTAACGGTTTGGTCACAATAAATTTTACAGTAAAATGTGGTCATTTCAGAATGCAGATTGCATTGTTTTATGAAAAGGAGCAATTGAGTCCCTTATTGATACCGTAATTTCGCAACGCATGCATGGAATTCACTTATGACAATCACGGGGAAGTACATGTGGTTAAATGAGTCTAAAGCGTGCATTTTAGGTAGAAAATTCCTAAGAAGAAGTAGACATTACGAAACTGGAAAATTCCAGCATGTCAACGAAAATGTCTCCATTCGTTTTTATCATGCATTATGCCGTCATTTGCACGTTACATGTCATATATTGCATACATCGTCACATGCATGATTTATGGCATGGAGTTTACGTGAAAGAAAGATGAAAAGCGTTTTCAAAAAGATGATTTTTGTGTTTTTAAAAGAACGCTTCCCCACCGGTACCGTGTGTGAGTATGAACTGGACAGTATGAATGATGATTGGGGAATGAAGAATGGGATAAAAGTCAAAATTTTCATTAAGAAAAGAAAGCACCCCTTCCAGCTTCAAGGGAGGTCCCACCCCAAGATGAATGAAAAAGTGTCCCCAACGCCAGAAAGGGAGCGCATTGAGTCACCTGAGATGCTATCTAGACTCGGGCCAGGGCCACACATCGAGTCACAAAGGTTTGTTCCTCCTACACAACCAAGAAGGTACGTCCCACGAAGGTACAACGATGACTACATTCCATATGACCATGATGAGTATGACTTTGATGACCACCCTCCCCGTGGTTACTAAAGACGCCAAAATCCCCATTTCCCGCAAGATGACGATTTTCTCAAAACCAAAATAAATATTCCCATGTTTTATGGTAAAAGTAATGCGAAGGAATATTTAGAATGGGAAACAAAAGTGGATCTAATCTTTTCTTGTACCAATTATAGTGAATTACAAAAAGTGAGGTACGCTTATATTGAGTTTTCTGGTTATGCACTTAATTGGTTGACAAATTTGTGTCGTAATAGAACTAAGACAAGGAAACCTCCAATTGCCACATGGGAAGAAATGATGTTTGAAATGAGACAACTTTTTATCCCAAACAATTATAAGAGTTCTATTTTCACGAGTTTGCAAAACTTACGTCAAGTTTCCAAAAGTGTAGACGAGTATTATAAAGAGTTAGAAATTTTGTTGGAAAGGTCTAACTTGCAGGAACCTGAAGAAGCCACCAAGGCTCGTTTCTTACATGGTTTAAACAGGGAGATCGCGCAAAGGGTTGACCTTCAACCTTATCTCGACCTCACAACCATGGTCCATAAGGCGGGAAAGATTGAACATCAAATAAAGGTACGTAGTTCCTCCAATTTCAATTCCACTTATCGTACTAATCAGTCTTCATCAAGGTTTTCCAACAAGCCTTCAGGAACGGAAAGTTCACGACCTATAGGAGGCCAATCACGTCACCAAAGTGCGTCACAAAGAATGGACAATCGTGTGCAATCCACACAACGGAGAGATGACCGCAACCAACAAAAAGCTCCTACCGGAAATCCTTCTGATCCCTCAAACAGGTTTAGAGACGTTAAATGTTATAAATGTCAAGGATGTGGTCACATAGGAAAAGAGTGTCCTAATGCAAACGAATCATGTTAATTGAGGAGACAAATGAATGTGTCTGAGTCCGAGCATGAAAACGAGTCTGAGCATGATAATTGAAAAAGATGTGCCTTTTAGGTGGGAAGAGCCACAACAACTTGCATTTGATGAACTTAAACGTAGGCTGACCACTGCACCCATACTTAGGCTACCAAATTTTGACTAGACCTTTGAAATCGAGTGTGATGCAAGTGGAGTGGGTATAGGCGCAGTTTTAACCCAAGGTAAGAAACCCATAGCCTATTTTAGTGAGAAATTGAAAGGAGCTGCATTGAATTACTCTACCTACGATAAGGAACTTTACGCCCTCGTGAGATCCCTACAAACTTAGCAACACTATCTTCAACCCAAAGAGTTTGTGATCCACACTGACCACGAAAGCCTTAAGTATCTTAAAGGGCAGGGAAAGTTGAACAAAAGACATGCCAAATGGGTAGAGTACATAGAACAATTCCCTTACATGATTAAGTACAAACAAGGAAAGGACAATATAGTTGCCGATGCACTCTCTAGGAGATACACGTTAGTAACTACATTATCCTCACGATTCTTAGGATTCGAATCACTTAAGGAATTGTATCCAAACGACCATGACTTTGGCACCATTTTCGAGCTTGAAAAGAGGCACCATTTGGGAAATTCTACATACATGAGGGTTATCTTTTCAAAGAACAAAAATTATGTGTTCCCCAATCATCCCTACGAGAAGCATAGGTTTAATGGGTAATTTCAGAGTGTTCAAAGCCCTTGAGACTCTTAAAGAACATTTCTATTGGCCCCACATGCGCGCAGATGTTGAAAGGTTATGTGGTAGTTGTATCACTTGCAAACAAGCCAAATCCAAGACCCAACCACATGGCCTTTACACGCCGTTACCGGTCCCTGATGCCCCTTGGATTGATATTTCCATGGACTTTGTTTTAAGACTTCCTAGGTCTCGGGGAGGACGCGATAGCATTTATGTTGTGGTTGATCGATTTTCAAAAATGGCACATTTCATTGCATGTAGGAAAGTTGATGATGCCACACATGTTGCTGATTTGTTCTTCAGAGAAATTGTGAGATTGCATGGCATGTCACGTACAATTGTAAGTGATAGAGATACGAAATTTTTTAGTCATTTTTGGCGTGTTTTGTGGGCTAAACTTGGTACACATTTGTTGTTTTCCACCACCGCACACCCACAAACTGATGGACAAACTGAAGTCATTAATCGTACTCTTTCTCAACTTTTGCGTGCCATTTTACAAAAACACATTAAACATTGGGAAGATTGTTTGCCATATATCGAATTTGCATACAATAGGAGTGTCCATCACGGTACTTTGCATATTCCATTTGAAATCGTGTATGGCTTTAATCCCTTGTCTCCCCTCGATTTGATTCCTATTCCCGTGCATGAACGTTCTAGTCTTGATGGTAAACAAAAAGCGGAGAAAAGATAAAGAAACTGCATGAACAAGTTAAAACACAACTTGAAAATAAAAACAAAGCTTATCAAAGACGAGCTAATAAACATCGGAAACGAGTTGTGTTTAAACTTGGAGATTTAGTGTGGTTACATTTATGCAAAGAACGATTTCCCAATGAGAGAAAGTCAAAAATGTTACCTCGAGGAGATGGACCTTTCAAAGTTTTGAAACGCATAAGGGACAATGCATACATCCTTGATCTTCCCAAAAGGTATGGTTAAATTTCGTCTACTTTTAATGTTGCTGACCTCACCCCTTTCACCGATGACCTTTTTGATTCGAGGACGAATCCTCTTAAGGAGGGGGGATTGATGAGGTAATGGTCCGATGAGGATCAAGGACCCCATCAAGAGGTCAAGGGTCCTATGACAAGAAGGAGGGCAAGAGAACTTTGTCATCAAGTTGCCACCTTCTTATATAAGCATGTTCAAGATGAACCTAAGGTTCCATGGGTTCACTTCATTGGACCCACTCTTTGAACGTTGAGGCATATGCGTGTGTGTTTTATTATCTTATTCCTTGTGATCTTTGTTTTATGTCTTTTCTTTGTAGGCAAATTAGGTAAATGAAAGTCCAAAATAAAATGGAGGCCCAAAATAAGCAACATAGGCGTGTGTGGCAAAAAAGAAAGACAAAAGAGAATGTTGTCTTGAAGAGAATGTTTGTCTCTACAAAGACAAATTCAAATGTGTCCAAGATGAATTCCTCTTTTCAAAATCGAACTTAAAATCATCTCCAAAAATCAGAAGGGTGGCCGGCCAAAGTAGAAGACAAGGTGGTGATCAAATTGATTTTACATTCAAAGTCAAACTTGAATTTAAATTCAACCATGATGTGAATTCAAACTTTAACCAATTGGAGAGTTAAAATTCAAGATGCTTTTAGCCTATATATCCAGCCATGAACACGCCAACTTGGAGGATAATGAAGATGAGATTGCAATTCAAAGTTGAATCCAAGTTTGAATTCAAGTTCAAACTCAATTTGAATTCAAACTTCAACCATCTTTTGAATTCAAGTCCAACCATCTTATCATCATCAAAATCAGATTTTCTACACTTCATTATCCATGGGAACACGGCATCTTGGAGAGATAGAGCCTAATTCAAATTGAATCCAAGTTTGAATCCAAATTCAAACTCAATTTGAATTCAAACTTCAGCCATCTTTTGAACTCAAATTCAAGCACATCCTACTCATCAAACCAACTCATCCAAGGCGCCATTGGTCATCATAAGCTGCTGAATACATTGAAGATAACAGCTTCCAAGCATTTCAAGTTTTAGCTAGACTTATCTTAGTTTTGAATTTCAAGCAAATTTCAAATTTAAAGAATTGTTAGTTAGTTTTTATTTGAATTAATTTTTGGCCATTTTGAAGGCTGATAGGACGTTCATTAAGGCCTATAAATAGACCCCTTTGGCTGATTGTAAACACACCTTTTGATGAATAACAATTCTTGATATTTCATTCACTTTGTGTGATACTTTGTTTTCTCTTTTTTGCATTAAAAACCTAGGTTAAGATCCTTCAAATTTCAGCACTTTGAAGGTGTTGCCATTGCTTAAAGGTGCCGTCCAGGAGGGCCATATTGGTTTGCCTGATCAACGACCATCTTGAAGTGTTGGTCTTGCTCATTCTTAATCCACACGTTTTTAATCACTAAGGAAGCAAGGGGAAGTCTTCTTCCTTGTGCCTAACCCTTTGTGAAGGACGTTTGGAATGTGAAATCATTGGAGCCCACGAGTTGCATGCATTAAGAATCTGCTTCTAGAAGGGGTCAAAACATTTGCCAACAGATTACACATTTTTAGCCTTTTTTGTAGCCTTTTGACTAGCCTTTTCTTTAGCTTTGTAGACTAGACTTTTTTTTGGTCTTGGCCCGATTTAAAGGAGGCATGGACGTCCAAATAGAGGAAGAAAAGTTGGAGAATTGATTCATAATAATTCTTGGGCAAAATTAGCCTATTTTCTCTTCACAAAAACTTGTGAGTTTTGTTTTTTTAATTCTTCTTAAGAACAAGT
>AP025071.1:8007035-8093393 GCA_036186865.1 Eustoma russellianum
CGAGGCGTGACAACCGCGCATCATGAAAACCAAAGAAAACACAAGAAGAAAGCACACAAGAAGGCTTCCACAAGAACAAAGTGTTCTAAAATTTTTTGAAAACTGAAAACTGGACTGCCCCTCACAAGTTGAACATGTATGTGCCTTATATAGGCATTTTTTGGCATATTCTAAAGATAACTAATCAATCAAAGTAATCATAATGTTCCCTATCAATCTAAATTCATTCTACAAAGGAAAGTAAGTCAAAGATAATCAAGAAAATAGTATACAATCAAATCCCTGAAATTTTGCTATGGAATACACCATGTCGGTATTAGACTTCTACCTGCTTCTAGACGCCAAATTAGGGTTTGCATATTTCAGAAATGTTGTAGCTCATGAAATTTCCTGGACTTTGGGCTCTTAAATTACCTCATGTGGACTCTTCTACACAGAGATACGGCCTTCCAAACATCAGGTATCAATCCAGCGGGCTTCAATTCTTTCCATTCTGGACTCCAATCTTTTGGCTGACTTTTGTCCATCTTGCAGCCTGAATTTGGAAAAGTGCAAAACATGAAAGCGTCCCAAAATGAGTTTTCTAACACCTCCAAGTTGTTTGAATCCATTTGGAGCTGTCTTGTGACCTACACGTCAAAAATACCAAACGGGTCTGACTGTTTTCTAAAAAATAGGGATTCCCCAAGCTAATTTCCCTATGTAGTCTTGCCACCTATGAAGACACTCAGAAAGCAACCATCACCACATTAAACACATCAAAAACTATAAATTATACTAGACCTAAACTGGTACAAGCACAAGCCTGCGGATTATTAACGGGTTTTCCCTTTAACTCTACCTTCTCCTCCAACATTGGTTTAGGCACAAAAGTGTCAAACACTCCCTTGCTTCCAATGATGATGGAGACAATTTTTAGGCAGCCACACCAAATTTGAAAACAATCCCTTGCTTCCTCGTGGACGGTTCAATCTTTGGATGTAGGCAATATCACCTTCAAGGTTGCTCAAGCATTGAAAGATCTAATATAAGGTTTTTATACAAAACCTAGAAAACAAAAGGAACACAATTTGTGCTCAAAAGAACAACTTGTTCTTGAATAGAATTCTTCAAAGTCTGTTTTTTACAAAGGATGCAAAATGGCCTATAATAGG
The DNA here is from genome assembly GCA_036186865.1 of Eustoma russellianum. Lineage (NCBI taxonomy): Eukaryota > Viridiplantae > Streptophyta > Magnoliopsida > Gentianales > Gentianaceae > Eustoma > Eustoma russellianum. The sequence continues at coordinate 8,008,190 of AP025071.1, forward strand.
AAAAAAATTGCAACTAAACATCTATCCTAGACAACAAGACAATGCAAGACATCATTCTTGGTCAAGAGTCTTCATTACACACATTTTGTATTCAGCTGAGGAGTCAAAAATGTTTGGTCTTCATTTGTTGAACAAAAGGCTAGATTTAAGGCAGCTTGTCCTCCTTTTGTATGACCAAGAATCGTTCATCTAGAAGCCGAATCTGAGGACGTATCCATCTTGAGACTTCTAATTCACTAGTTGAACATGAATTTTGGATTTTGAATGACTCAATTCAGAGCTTTTATGACCGAGATATGCCTTGACAAAGTTTATGCAATTTCTAGCAACACAAAGCGGGTCAAATGGCTGGATTTAAGGATGAAATGGCGTCCTCGGTTGACTGGACTTTTTCCGTGGATACAAGGTGAATTTGAAGATGAGTCCTTTTTGAGAAATTTAGTTCACATCCTAAACTTGACTTTTGACTTTTGAATGACCCAATTTGGGTTTGCATGAGTGAGTTACATGTCCACAAAGTTCAAGCAATTCTCAGCGCTTTTCACCATTCTTGGTCTAACACTTCCAAATGGGTTTGACAACTCCAAGAGCCTCTATAAAGCAAGCAAAGACAACAAGCATCAAAGAAGTAAAAGAAAGGATAATAAACAAAAATCAAGAAATTGAAACACACAAAATGAAATGCATGATGTGCAATCTAACTAAGACACGCCTATAACGTCTTGCACATATGCGTGCATCAATCCCTCCTTCCTAGAAAAGATTCGCCCTCGAATCTTGGCATGTATGTAATGAGGGGAAAAGAACCACAACAATCCAGCAACTATGCAAGACACACCTAAATAATTTAAACACAACATTCATGGAAATTTTCATCCTAATATGTTTATGGTGGATATATAACTCGAGAATGAAGCATGCACCCAACAACATATATAAGAACATCTTAACAACAATACTCAACAACCAGCATCTTTTCCTAACGTGTCTTGGATGCATAAACAAGGACAACTCAAATTCCTTATTCATGTAGCTAAGACTATCACAAGCATGCAATGTACTTGGAGCATGATTTTTGTGTGGACAACATACTTTGAACGCAAAATGTATCAGGTGCAATAGTTAAAGTATGTAAAACATTAAGAACAAGCATTGTACCTTGCACATTCCTTAGTATTTCCAAATCAGGTTCTTCGCCATTGATTTCAAACTCAGTTTCATGGGGTTTGGGTGGAATTTAAGCATGTTTATCATAATCTTTAGGCAACTTAAGCTCAATAAGCTGATGGCTAATTTCAGCATCATGTTCATTAAGGAACAAAGGATTATCAAACAACTTTATTTGAATGCAAGTTAGAACATTCAATTAATGTATCATCATTTTCATGCATTTCAAACAAAGGATTACTATAATCTTTCCATTCATGCTCCTTTAAGTTTTCATGCTCAATTGTACCATCATTTTCACTAGATAGATCACTTAAGTCATCATTTAAGTCATGCAAATCCGTAGCTAAGTTATCGTGCAAGTTAAGACTTTGATCATGCAACACATCTTCCTTAGGTTCATCTTTGTTATCAACACTCGAATCATGTTCAAACAAAGGAATTTCAACTTTCTCATGCGTATCAATCTCAACATGCAAGAATTTATCATTAAGCACACTAGAATCATTGCTATGTTCATGAATGATTTCATATTGGAATGCAAGTAACATAGATTGCAGCTCTATAATTGTTTTACCCATGTATTTTTTACGAGATTATATTCTACTCATCCTGTTATTCAATTCCAAAGACAATGCTTTCTCATACATATCTCTAAGAGATGGAAACCAATCTTTTATCATACATTCAGCAATATTCTTGTTTAAAACCCTCAATAAACCTAATCATTCTAATTTACTCACATTCCTTAGTGTTAGCATAAAAATAATAATCAAACATGTAATTATAATATGCTCCAACACTTTGTTTTTCTTGAGGAAACCTTTGACAAGATGGTACCTTTTGGCAATAATTTCTTACCCAAATCTTATTTGCCTTACCAAAGTGATACATGCGCCATTCGAAATCATTATAGTCATGTTCATGAAGCATGACTCCCTAAATGGTTTCAATCCTCATTGGAACCCTGAAAGAAGACATGAAACAAACAAAACTTTGCAAAGATAGTCAGAAAATCAGTTTGCACTTGTATGTATTTGATGCCTCACTTGCTCTCTTTTCTTTTCTCTCAACAACACTTCGTATCCTTGGCCAACCTAGGGTTAGAGCCAACAAGACGAGCAATCAATGAGGTGGCCTTAGTCCAATATTTCTTCAACTATGTGGCGCCCCGCACCCCGGCCCTGCCGAAGTCGGTGCACCCGTCGTACTTCACTAAGGAGAGTACTAGGCGTCATCCATACGCGTCGTGATCCATGATAGCAATGCATGGATTTTCGTGCTTACGCACAACAAATAAGCGAAACCGTGGCAGAATTACAAACTTCAAAATAAAAAAGTCATCACAACCACTTAAGGTTTACAACCCACGTCAATATAGCAGAAAAACAACCAAAGCAAATTGTTTATCCCATCGCAATTACATAAAAACCGTCATCCCTTAACGCTGGTATGTTCAGTCTCCTAATCCTGGTCATCCTCCAAATGCACTCACGGGTAGGGAACTCTAGGCTCGTCATCAATCCATTCTACCTTGTCTCTTGCCACCTCTGGAGAGAAAAATAGGGTGAGTGACAACGTCACCAGCAAGTATACTATAATAATCATGGGTTAAATGCAAAGTACGAGCAAGAACCGAACCCCAAATAATATTTGGTTTAGAAGCATACCTGTCCTCCGACCAACATTCGATAAGGATCATCGCTTAATATAATAAGATCTTAACTTAAGAAAAATCACCAGTCAAGACAGAATATAACATTAAGAGACTGTAACTTGCATCGATGAATAATACCACAATAATCATCACTTAAGGTAGTCACACTTAGGTTCTACAAGGTCATACCAACTTAGTCTAAGTATCATGTGTCCACTACACAATAACTCATAAACGTGACATGCATGCATATGCACATGTGATGCATCATGGTAAAAATGAGAAAATGACTTTCATGCTTTTCTTTCAAATAATCATCGTCATAAAACAATAGAGTGTTCAGATCTATCTTCCCAGATCTGAGGCAGTAACTTCTCCCCTTCGAATCTATACTCCCGGATTCGGGAACGGTGACGCCATCATACTTGCTGGGTCTATTATATTATGGGCCCGCAACGGTCATCATACTTGCCGGGTCTATTCTATTCCGGGCCCGCACGGTACATCATACTTGCTGGGTCTATTCTATCCGGGGCCCGCACGGTCATCATACTTGCCGTGTCTATTCTATTCCGGGCCCGCACGGTCATCATACTTGCCGGGTCTATTCTATTCCAAGCCCGCACGGTCATCATACTTGCCAGGTCTATTCTATTCCGGGCCTGCCACGGGTCATCATTCATACTTGGCAAGTTCATACTCACACACGGTACCGGTGGGGAAGCGTTCTTTTAAAAACACAAAATCATCTTTTTGAAAACGCTTTCATCTTTCTTTCACGTAAAAATCCATGCCATAAATCATGCATGTGACGATGAATGCAATATATGACATGTAACGTGCAAATGACGGCATAATGCATGATAAAAACGAATGGACACATTTTCGTTGACATGCTGGAATTTTCCAGCTTCGTAACATCTACTTCTTCTTAGGAATTTTCTACTAAAATGCATGCTTTAGACTCATTTAACCACATGTACTTCCCCGTGACTGTCATAAGTGAATGCCACACATGCGTTGCGAATTACGGTATCAATAAGGGACTCAATTGCTCCTTTTCATAAACAATGCAATCTGAATTCTGAAATGACCACATTTTACTATAAAATTTATTGTGACCAAACCGTTAATCTTTTTCTGGAAATTCCAACTCCCTAACTTAATAAACTCATTGGGCTAGCATCCTGCCAATTTTTAGCCCAAATCCCGTTCTCTAAGGCCCTTTTCCAGATCATGCGAAGTGTGACATAAATTCTGTCTATCCAGCATATCTCAGTTTGACCCGTTTTACTAGAAAATTTATTAAAAATAAACCACAACTTATTTTGATAAAATTCCAACTGCCATCTCTTCTTTATTCATGAGGCTAGTATCATGCCGAAAATTAATAGATTTGCACACCCATAAGGTCCATTTTTAAGCTACTAAACACATTACTTAAATTCTGTCCAGTACAACTTTTCCAGCAAGACCAATCTCAGTAGAAAATTCATTAAAAATAAACCGTGGCTCTTTTTAAGATGATTCAAACTCTCACACCTAACAAACACATAAAACTAATAGCACACCAAAAATCAGTGGAATTGAAGGTTCCTAAGGTCCCTTGTCTGGCTTCACAAAACAGCTAAAATTTCGGTCCAGCTCCAAAATTTTCCAGTGATCATACATTCTTCCTATATGTCCTTGGCTCACATTTTCGCCACCAACACTTAGCCATAACATTGAGACGAACACACGCACCCTTCACCAACAGCCTCAATATTTGGTGCATGCAAGAAAATGATATAATCAAGAGTATATCAAGCCTAACACACAAGATCAAATCTTGCCCCCATCTCCTTGCTATATTAACATTTTGCATGCAAACTTCACCCAACCTCCCCTTAACCCCTCTACCGTGAGCATTTCACCATAAAAGAAAGGATCTTTAACACATTCAAGCCTAGGTTAGAACATAAACATGCATATAACCATCAAAGAACACATCTTTGGAGCAAAGTTTCACTCCTTCACATTTAAAAGCCTAGGGCCGAAAGTTTGGTCTTAAAACTTACCATTTCACAACTAAGATTAAATCTTAGATATTTCTAGCCATTCATACACACACTTCACATCTAAACCATAAAAAGGTATAGTGTACTTGCCTTAGAAGCCCTTGGATTCAGCTCGGGTTGGTTGGCACGAGAAGCACTTCCTCCTCTCTTCTCCTATCACACACAATATAAGGCTTTTGTTAGCCATTCCTTGGATTCTAGAGTATATCGTATAGGAGGGATGAAGGGTTTCTTACCATTTGCACCTTGGAGGGTTTGAGAATGATCCTTCTTTTTGCTAAGACCCTCTTCTTTCTCCTTTCACTTTTCGGTCTCCTCCTAGTGCAGTGAGGATCGCGGTTTCCTTCAAAGGAGAGATGGCTTGTAGATTTCAACCTTCTAAGGTATATCTTGTGAACAACTATAGGGCGTAAACTTATCTAACCCAAGTTTTGAGAGGGAATGAAGCCTCCTTTTGCTCTACCCGAAATCTTTTGGGGAGGAGGAGAAGAGATTTGAGGGCTTTAGTGGGAGGGTCTTAATGATGGAAGTTATGGAGGCTTTGTTTAATGAAGTGGGTATTATTTTTCTCTTGGGAAGGAGGGCAGTCGGCGGCTGCACTTGGGGGAGAGGAAAAGACTTCCTCTTACTCATGGATCCTTTACTCCCTTCCTATCATTCCTTTGATGGTTCTCACTAAGTGTTGGTTGGGTTTACTTCCTTAATGACCGAACCAACACCATATACTCCATGTATATATGTATTCCTTAATAACACCCCCTACTCATTTAATGTTCTCTCATAAGTCCTCCAAGTAGCACCTCCTTTTTAGTGTATCTGTTATATGCACATATGTAGGTATAGTCTATCTAATTCCTTGCTTGTTGTAGCTTGTTCCATAAGGCCCTTATGACCGAATTGTGCATGCATATTCCATGCATAAATATTTTCCTTAGTAATTCATATGCGGGTGGATATGTATCAGTATATTTATCCCATATCCCAATCATTCAAGTGTAATTTTCGTAATTCTGGCCCTTATATCCATGGCTATATGTGCATATATATATATATCCGCATATATATATATATATACACATATCTTTATTTCCTCGGAATAAGTCTCAATACTTAAAAGAAGTACATATGATCCGGAATAGAATAGACTCGGCAAGTATGATGACCGTGCGGGCCCGGAATAGAATAGACCCAGCAAGTATGATGACCGTGCGGGCCTGGAATAGAATAGACCTGGCAAGTATGATGACCGTGCGGGCCCGGAATAGAATAGACCCGGCAAGTATGATGACGTTACCGTTCCGAATCCAGGAGTTATAGATTCGAAGGGGAGAAGTTACCGCCTCAGATCCGGGAAGATAGATCTGAACACTCTATTGTTTTATGACGATGATGATTTGAAAGAAAAGCATGAAAAGTCATTTTCTCATTTTTACCATGATGCATCACATGTGCATATGCATGCATGTCACGTTTATGGAGTTATTGTGTAGTGACACATGATACTTAGACTAAGTTAGTATGACCTTGTAGAACCTAAGTGTGACTACCTTAAGTGATGATTATTGTGGTATTATTCATCGATGCAAGTTATAGTCTCTTAATGTTATATTCTGTCTTGACTGGTGATTTTTCTTAAGTAAGATCTTATTATATTAAGCGATTATCCTTATCGAATATTGGTCAGAGGACAGGTATACTTCTAAACCAAATATTATTTGGGGTTCGGTTCTTGCTCGTACTTTCCATTTAACCCATGATTATTATAGTATACTTGCTGGTGACGTTGTCACTCACCCTATTTTTCTCTCCAGAGGTGGCAGGAGACAAGGTAGAATGGATTGATGACGAGCCTAGAGTTCCCTACCCGTGAGTGCATTTGGAGGATGACCAGGATTAGGAGACTGAACATACCAGCGTTAAGGGATGATGTTTTTTATGTAATTGCGATGGGATAAACAATTTGCTTTGGTTGTTTTTCTGCTACATTGACGTGGGTTGTAAACCTTAAGTGGTTGTGATGACTTTTTTATTTTGAAGTTTGTAATTCTGCCACGGTTTCGCTTATTTGTTGCGCATAAGCACGAAAATCCATGCATTTGCTATCATGGATCACGACGCGTATGGATGACGCCTAGTACTCTCCTTAGTGAAGTACGGCAGGTGCACCGACTTCGGCGGGGCCGGGGTGCGGGGCGCCACAGGTGGTATCGGAGCAAAGGCTCCAGATCCGGGCAGAATGTTAGAACTAAGTTATGATTATAGTCGACTAAGTTTGATCTTAGACCTAAGAATTGATCTTAGATGAGGGTTGACCTTAGAACAGAACGACTTTAACCAACGAATTAGGGCATGGCCCAGTGGTAGGTCCCACCTAATGACCTATCATAAATCTGAACAGTAATGAATGAACGCATATGTTCTCCCGATATGTCAAGTTTAATTCTGTTATTGGTTGTAACGTTCCTGTACTGAGTAAAGTCGACACTGCGTGCTACAGACAGAGCGACTCAGGGAGGAACCGACTACATCCAAAGTGTTATGTGACACCTAGAACTTTTGCTACATACAAATTGAATAGAGTCCTTTATTGTTATGACCCCAAATAAACGGACGCTATACGGTGCAGATTAAACCACAAACCGGTGCAGGGACATCATCGTTGTCACCCCCTGGAGTATGGGATTCTACTTTCGAAAGATGACAAGAGAGCAGGTCCCAAGGTTTGGAGGGGAGACTACACCGAAGGAGATCGAAAACTGGTTGAACGAGGTCGAGGACCAGCTTGCCCGAGCTCGAGTACCCGACGAAATGAGGGCCCTAATTATCCGCCCCTTCTTGAACGGCAAAGCAATTCAATGGTGGAGAGAAAGAGTCCAATCACTACCTCGACCCATAGCTTGGGCTAGAGTTTTGGAAGAATTCTGTGGAGCTTACCTCTCTAAGGAACTAGTGATTGAAAGAATGGAAGAATTTGATGCACTAAGGCAAGGACCGGACACCCCGGTCTCAGAGTATGTCCGCCAATTCACCACATTAGGGCGGTACGTACCCTTGATTATGGAGGATGAACAGTGGAAGATAACGAGGTTCATGCGAGGACTGAACCCCCGAATCAAAGAAGGATTGGACAGAGCACACCCAAACACGCTCGATGAGCTGGTAAAAGGCTGTTATGAGGCGGAGCGCGATATTCGGATGATGAAAGTACAAAGGAGGCTGAAAAGACAAATGAGGAGAGAAAGTGAGAGGTGGCCGCGGGTACCCACGTGGAACCACGCATAGGGTAACCAGAGACGATAATCGAAGAGCGAGGCCCCGAGGACCCCGAGGAACCCAAATTACTGACAGGTATAGCAAAATTCCTAAATTAAAGCACTTATGCCTTGTTTAGTTATTCTAAAGAAAAATGAGCCCTAAAGGAATCTCATACGATCCACGAGAAAAGACTATCTTGAGATGGATAGAGTGATAACTAAGAATGGTTACGGAACCAAAGAGTAACATGGAAACCTAGGTACACACCCTCCAGTTTCGAGAACGAAACTTATTTTAAGGGGGGGAGACTGTTGTACCCCGTTACAAACTAACATAGCAACCAAGGAAGCAAGAGGAGCAAGATGGGATAAGGAGACCTCAAAAAGAAGATATCACCGGCTTATTTATGATTATATAGAATTTAAGATGATTATCCTACCCCTAGGTGCAAAACCTGAAGCAAGAGGGCTGATCAAAATCTACACATAAGTATCCAGTGACGACCGGAGAAATTGAGAACTAATGAAAGAGGTAACTTTGGGTAGCCTTAATGAGAATTCGGAACATATGACATGCCGATACGCATATGGTATGAGCATACACCCAGGAACATGTACTCACCACAGGATGGGCCATTGTGTAATAAAAAGAGGCTGATGGACTATGGGCCTTAGGGAAAAATTTATATATATATATATATGTGTGTGTGTGTGTATAGATAAGTGTGAATATGTGTATATATATACATATGTGTATAGATAAGTGTGAATATGTGTATGGGAACCACATAGAGTGAAAGCTAGCATGAAAATTCATGAATTCCAGAGACCTAAGCATAGCTAAGGAATGGCAACAAGGTCTGAGAAATGGATAGATTATGACTAATATGCGGGTAGATACGTTGATAGACGGGTACATCTACACGGATCTAGACGTATACAAATATAGGAAATCTTCAAGGCTAATGAATGAAGTCTTACGAGCGTTCATAGGCGGATTTGTTGTTGTTTATTTTGATGATATCCTAATCTATTCCCAAACCATAGAAGATCATCTTGACCATATTAGAGCCGCTTTTGAAAAGCTTAAGCAAGAACAACTTTACGCCAACTTTAAGAAGTGCTCCTTTTGTTTAGAACGCGTAGTTTTTCTAGGCTTTGTCATTTCGGCTGAGGGAGTGGAAATGGATGAAGAAAAGGTTAGGTCAATTGTGGAGTGGCCTATACGTAAGACTGTAGGGGAAGTTCGCAGTTTCCATGGACTTGCAAGTTTTTATAGACGCTTTGTCAAAGATTTTTCTTCCATAGCTGCACCCGGTCTAAGGTTGTCATCTTCAACTTCCTCTAGTGGGTGGCGCCTAGGTTGTGGTAGGGGAACGACCCTGCTTGTACCTTTTCATCACTCGTTTTGTAGCTTCGCTCCACGTCTTCCAAGCGATGCTTAATTACCTCATTGTCATGCATGAGTTTCTTAAGCATCTCCAGCATTTGTTGTTGCGTGTTGTCAAAAGTTTCGGCCTCTTTTGACTTGCTAGATGCGGAATGATTGCTGCTCTCCATTTTACCTAAGGAATTGAACGAAAACAAAAAGGAAAAAGAAAGAAGCAAACTAACACAAAGACAAACAAACGTTAAGGGATCAGTAAAAAAAATAAGCTATGAACACTCCGCTTTCGATTCTTTCCACTCTCTTACCACTTTGGTTCTTGGATAACCTGAAGTTAAGAAGGCTCAAAGTGATCAATAAGGAAGTGTATTGCCAAGGCTTCTTCAAATCACAATGTTCTGCACTTGTTTCTTCCTTTTTGTGTTCAAGTTGCACCAATTAGTATCAAAGTAGAATCAATTGAAATGAACACAAACTTGAACTTTCTACTAAGATTCAAATAAAATAAGCAACCAAAGTTGATGTATGAGGCTGAACCAAAGATAAACTAAGGGTTGCCGTGGACAATCTTTAGTTAATTTTGATTCTATGCACTTACTATCCACAAAATGGTTCAAGTCATGCAACAATCGAGCAACCAAATGTGTGATTGGTTCAAGAAGATCACGAGATGGAGAATAGGGTATATAGGGGACGTCAATGTGGGGTAAAAGGAAATATGGTATCCAAGGTTTGCAAATCGTACCAAAATTTTCGACGCAATGCACAAACGTTTTGCCCCCTTTTTCTTTTCGCTTGTTCTTTTGTTTTTCTTTTTCTTCCTTTCTATTTCAATTGAGAAAGTTCAGATTCTCTTTTTTTACTAAGGACAGAATTGAAATTTCACGTGTTTTGCACTTAGCACTTGTGTTGTTGGACAGAATAGTGCAATGTATTTAAAATGCAATTTGTAACTTGAACTTGCAACAAAAATAACCTTGGAAAGTGAGGGAAGTTGGGGTAAGGCCGAATGGGTTAGGGTTAGGGTTTCTGATTTAGGGTTTTTTTGAACATTTTGGGAATTTGCGGAATGGGGTTTTGGGAACGGAATGGGCGTGGTAAATAGACTATTTGGGTTGGTAATTGTTGATTGGTGTGGTCAATTTGGATATTGGTTGGTTTAGGAGAGAATTTGAACAAAATTCAAATTGAGATGATCTTGACTTCAAAAATGGTGTTTCATTTTCACCCAAGTTGGATTCAAAATGTCGTGTTTGTTGAATGTTCCCTTTGGGGGAACATTAAGACAAACATTCCTTCTAAGTGCAAACATTTCTTGAGACAAACATTTTCTTTTAGGACAAACATTCCTTGATACAAACATTCCTTGGACCAAACTTGTCCTAAATATTCCATAGAATATGCCTCTCTTGTCTCATCTTCAAAAACACTCTCTTTGGCCTCTAAAACAGTAACATTCTTTTGTCTCTTTTCGGGGAACATCCCCTTAAAACCGGCTTCTAGACATCCGTTTGGCCTGAATTTTTGAATGGATCATCTTTCCTACATAGAAACACATGAAAGCAAGAGTCACACGAAAACAAGACATACATTTGCTTATTTTATTGAAAGACGCCTATATGCACAAAAAGTGATGCATGGAATGCAACTTAAGACTAAGACAAACTTTGTCTTGCATTTTGCACACCTTGGACCGCATTATTCCCTCCTTCCTAGAAAAGATTCGTCCCGAATCTTAGCATGTATGCCATGAGGGAAAAGATCCTCAACAATGCAACAAAGATACAAGACACACATGTATGCATACTTTCATCCTAAGATGTTTAGGGTGAATGAGTAATGCAATGACAAAACATGTACTTAGCAACTCACAAAAGCTCATTTGATAATGCATCCACAATAAGTAAGTCCTCTTCCTCACATGTTTTGGATGCATTAGGATCTAATTTTCAAATTTTAGTTCATAATACGCATCATCAAATCCTATAGGCAGCGCATGACAGGAGGTGTTCAACAGAGGTTTCTTTCTAGTGTGTTTAGGATGTATAACCAATAAAAGCTCATAGTTATCGTGTATTTGATCCTCACACAAGGTAAACACATGAATGTCATATAATGTATCATGATGTGGTGACAAAAATAGCGTGTTTGGAGTTGTGATAAGTATTCTTTGAAGCTTTGATTTGTTTAAATCGGATCGGGTACCAAGTGGGATAATCTCCTGTTTTCCATACAAATCAGTTTCATACTCATGAATGAACATAGGATTGTCATATACAATGCTTTTTGAATGTAATTCAGGTGTTTCAAATAACGTGGAATCATGTTCCTCACATTCAAATAAGGAATTGTTGAAAACATGCCATTCATTCTTTTCAAAGTTATCATGCTTAAGTGTACTATCAAACTCACTTGAAAGCTCACGTATGTCATCACTCAAATTATGATGTATGGCATATAGATCAATATACAATGAGTCAGTGAAATATGGCAATTCATGAGATAAATCAGTTTGTATGGCATCTACTTCATGCTTAACATTAGCAATGCATTCTAACTCATCACGAAAGGTAGAAGTAGTAACATCTAATTCATTTAAATCAGATTTGGTTACATGTAAATCAAGGTCAACTACGTCATTATTGTCATTGACATTCATTTCGTTAGAAATAGGGTTAGATTCATGCAAATTTTCTGTTTCTTTAGCTAGTAATGCAAGTAAAATTGATTCACATTCTTTCACGAGGTGGTACGTTTTGTTAGAACTTTTTGCATCCTTTGTATCATTGGACGAATGTTACTCCACATTGTGAACCTGCAAAACAAAACTTGAGCAAGAAATGGTTAGTAAACAAAATCAATTCGAGTTTGAAAGTGTTGGTGATCTCACTTGCTCTCTTTTCCTCACTCACTCAACTTTGTTCCTTGACCAATCTGGGACTAACAACAACCAAAGAGAGCTATAAATGAGAGGTGTATGCCAATCTTTCTTCAACACAATCTGTTTTGCACTATTTTGCACATTTTTGCATCAAACTTTCCCAAACTTTTTTGATCAGCTTGCTGTACCAAAGCAAGTCAGTATACTACTTATATCACTTCCGAATGATGTCAAAACCTTGTCCAAATAGTACCAAAATATCGGGGAAACTGAGCACACAAACAAATCACATTGTGTACTCAATTTGCATCAAACAAGTACAAGTACTCCTCAACTCTTTCCTAAACCAGGTCTGTCCAGCACTTAAAGCACCTTAAAGGAGTATGAAAAACAAGTCCAAACAGTTCCAGAAATGGCAAAAAACCGAGAACATCAAAACAGTCTTGCTTTGCACACAATTTGCACCAAAATTGTACCAAGTCACACCAAACAGATTCAATTGAGACCGACACTAACTTGAACGACTCAACTAGGATTCAAAGAAATGATGAAACCAAAATGATGTTAGAGGCTGAACCAAAGAAGAGCTAGGTGTTGCCGTGGGCAATCTTTAGTCAACTTTGATCCTTTGCACTTAAAATCACAATATGGCTCAAAACATGCAATAATCAAACATTCAAGTGTGTAATCAGTATATGAGGTTCAGTATAGGGTGCGGGATTGGTAGGGTAAGGCCAGAATTCTCAGGGTTTTTGCAAGGTACACAAAATAGTCAAAATTGCACAAATGATAACAAACTTTGTCACACGTTTTCCCCACTTCTTTTCTCACTTTTTCTTTTGTTTTTATACGCTATTTTTTCTTTTTTTTGCTGTTTTCAACGCGAGCAAATTCCAGATTTTTTTTTATCAGGGGTAAAACAGTTGTTTTACACTTTTGCCTTAGAAATTTTCGTTATTTGGGAATAATGCAATGACCTTGAATTGCAGTGTGGTACCTTTAATTGCAGTAAAATAACCTTGAAAGTGAGGGAAATTGAGGTTGGACAAAATTAGGGTTAGGGTTAGAGGTTTTTTTTGAACGAGGTGAGAACTTTTAATTCTGACTTTGTTTGGCAAAATTGGTTTAAGGCTTTTGTTGAGGGATCAAATGAGGATGTTTATGTTCAGGTTTGATTATTTTTAGGGTGGATTGATGGTTTTTTTTGGCCGTGGAGTGTAATAGGGAAATTAAGGCTTTCTTTGTTAAATATGGTTTGCGTAATGCAATGATCAACACTTGAACAGCAAAATCAATGCATGAATTCAGCCACAAAATGAAATTTAAGACACAAGATCGCAACCAACTAAAAGCTTCGGTAACAACAAGATCAATTATGACAAGGTGGCTATTTAAATAAGGTAACGCAAGTTTGTAAGGCTGAATGTTCAACCTAGATGCAATATCCTAAGTGTTCAAGTTTGCACATGAAAGTTTAGTTCTTCAGGTCTCAAATACATCCCAAATGACGAATAAACAAGGACAATAAGAACAATGGATATTCAAGCCGTAAGGTTCAGATTTTGTCCAAATTTTGAAGCTTTGGATACAAAATGAGAGTTACGGTTTTTATACGCACAATAAGAGGAAATATAACTTCTCTTGTTTTTTGTTTTTTTGACATAAAAACGAATGGATATGATGGCAAAAGAGGGATACAAAAATCAGATTCACAGGAATAGAAAAGACACAAACTTTTCAGCTTTTTTTGCACCAAGGGGTACGGTTTTTTGACAAAAAATAAGGGCAGAAATATATTTTTTTTTGAATTTTGGACAGAATATAGGTTTGGGGATGGGGAAAAAATGTCACAAGAAAGAAAGCTTGGAAAGAATTGAAACGAATAAGAAAAGTGCAAGATATGTGGTGAAAAGAGTGATCTTTGCTTTGATACCAATTTGATGCAAACTGAAAGCGTGTCATCCACTCTTCACCTCAACGTCCTCCTCAACAATGGTTTAGGCACAAAGAAGATCCCTTCCCTTTGCTTCCTTTGTGTTGGATTCGGCTGATTCAAGCATTCCTCCGCATTGGAATTGTTGTTGATCAGGCAAGCCTAAGAGACCCTCCTGGACAGCACTCTGAAATGTTGGCAAACACCCTCAAATATGTTCATCTTTGAAGGTTATTAGGCCTGATTTTTAATGCAAAATCAAGGAAAACAAAAGCATGTTCATAAAGAACAAAAACCAAAATTCTATTGAAGAAATCATCAAAATCATAAACTCCCTTGTACAAACTTGCTTGAGACTTATTTATACATGTTCTAAGCTGCCTATGGACGTCCTAATTAACTTTGAGATGGATTAGGTTCCATCTCAAAACAACTAACAAAATTTGATCGGAAACTGTTTGAAATTTGAATGCAAAACTGAATTTCAAATGAGCTTTATCTTGGCTTCAATTCTTGTCTTCAAATCTGATCATTTGATCCCTTGTGCACGTTTTTTGAAGGCTGGAATAAGAGGGGATAAGTCTTGGGAAGTTCTAGAAAGAATAGTCCAAGTTGGAGTAGGAAACTCAATTTGACAGCAGAACCTTGCACGGCCAATATGAAGGCTTTAGAGTCCGAACTAGCCTTTTGTGTCTTCATGAAAGTTCTAGATCTTTCTGAGAACTTGATGTTAGGAACCTGAATGACCTCATTTTGAGTTTGCACAATGGAGATATGCCTCTTCAAAGTTCGAGCAAATAAGATGACTTCCTTCTTTTGAATTCAAATTCAATCTTCTAGATGTTTATTCTTTATGGACGAATTTCAGGTGCTTAGGATGATGATGAGTTGTCTTGAATCTTGAAATTCAAAGTCCAAGTTGGTTTGACTTTGAAATTCAAATTGTGTTTGAATTTGAATTCAAATTTGAATTTGAATTTGAATTCAAATTGAGTTCAAATCTTGTTCAAACTTGGCCGGTCCTATCTTGAGATGTTGGAGATGATATTGACAATTTGATGCAAACTGAAAGCATGTGATCCACTCTTCACCTCAACGTCCTTCTCAACAATGGTTTAGGCACAAAGAAGATCCATTTCCCTTGCTTCCTTTGTGTTGGATTCTGCTGATTCAAGCATTCCTCCGCATTAGAATGGTTGTTGATCAGGCAAGCCTGTGAGACCATCCTGGACAGCAATCCAAAACGTTGGCAAACACCCTCAAATATTCTCATCTTTGAAGGTTATTAGGCCTGATTTTTAATGAAAAATCAAGGAAAACAAAGGCATGTTCATAAAGAACAAAAACCGAAATTCTATTGAAGAAATCATCAAAATCGTAAACTCCCTTGTACAAACTTGTTTGAGACTTATTTATACATGTTCTAAGATGCCTATGGACGTCCTAATTAACTTTGAGATGGATTAGGTTCCATCTCAAAACAACTAACAAAATTTGATCGGAAACTGTTTGAAATTTGAATGCAAAACTGAACTTCAAATGAGCTTTATCTTGGCTTCAATTCTTGTCTTCAAATCTGATCATTTGATCCCTTATGCACGTTTTTTGAAGGCTGGAATAAGAGGGGATAAGTCTTGGGAAGTTCTAGAAAGAAGAGTCCAAGTTGGAGTAGGAAACTCAATTTGACAGCAGAACCTTGCACGCCCAATATGAAGGCCTTAGAGTCAAACTAGCCTTTTGTGTCTTCATGAAAGTTGTAGATCTTTCTGAGAACTTGATTTTAGGAACATGAATGACCTCATCAAAATCGTAAACAAAGACATTCCACTATTCTGCCCGAAACAAAAGTGCTAAGAGCAAAACATGTGAAATTCCAATTCTGCCCCTAGTCAAAAAAAGGACGAATCTGAACCTTGCTTACATTGAAATAGCAAGGAAGGGAAGAAAAACAAAAGAACAAGAGAAAAGAAAAAGGGTAAAACGTTGTGCATTACGTGGAAATCTTTTTGGTGCAATTTGAAAACCTTGGATACCGCATTTCGTTTTTGCTACATACAACCATCCTCCCACATCATATTCTCCTTATCCTGCTCTTCTTGAACCAATCACACACTTGGTTGCTCGATTATTGCATGACTTGAACCATTTTGTGGATAGTAAGTGGATAGAATCAAAATTAACTAAATATTGCCCACGACAACCCTTAGTTCATCTTTGGTTCAGCCTTATACATCAATTTTGGTTGCTATTCTTTGAATCTTAGTGGAAAGTTCAAGTTTGGTTCCATTTCACTTGATCCTACTTTGATACTAATTGGTGCAACTTGAAAGCAAAAGGGAGAAACAAGTGGAGATCGTTGTGATTTGGAGAAGCATTGGCAAAACACTTTCTTAATTTATCACTTTGAGCCTTCTTAACTTCAGGTTATCCAAGAAACAAAGTGGTAAGAGAGTGGAAAGATGAGAAAGAGGAGTGTTCATAGTTTGTTTCTACTAATCACTTAACGTTTGTTTCTCTGTGTTAGTTTGCTTCTTTCCTTTTTGTTTTCGCTTCAATTCCTTAGGTAAAATGGAGAGCAGCACTCATTCCGCTTTTAGCAAATCAAAGGAAGCCGAGACAGTGGACAACACGCAACAACAAATGCTGGAGATGTTAAAGAAGCTCATGCATGACAATGAGGTGATCAAACATTGATTGGAGGATGTTGAACGGAGCTATAAGACAAGTGATGGCCAAGGCACAAGCAGAGCCGTTCCCATGCCACAACCAAGGCGTCACCCCCCAAAAGAAGTTGAGGATGACAACCTTAGACCACCACACATCGAGGCAAGAAGGCATGTTCCTCCAACAAAGCCAAGAAGGTACGCTCCAAGAAGGTAAAACGATGATTATATCCCATTTGAGCATGATGATTATGACTTTGATGACCACCCTCCCCGTGGTTACCAAAGACACCAAAATCCCTTTTTCCCACAAGATGACGATTTTCTCAAAACTAAAATAAATATTCCCACGTTTTATGGTAAAAGTGATGCGGAGGAATATTTGGAATGGGAAACAAAAGTAGATTTAATCTTTTCTTGTACCAACTACAGTGAATTACAAAAAGTGAGGTACTTTTCTATTGAGTTTTCTGGTTATGTACTAAATTGGTGGACAAATTTGTGTCGAAATAGAACTAAGACAAGACAACCGCTAATTGCCACTTGGGAAGAAATGAAGTTTGAAATGAGACAACGTTTTATCCCAAACAATTATGAGAGTTCTATTTTCACAAGTTTGCAAAATTTACGACAAGGGTCCAAAAGCGTAGACGAGTATTACAAAGAGTTAGAAATTTTGTTGGAAAGGTCTAACTTGCAGGAACCCAAAGAAGCCACCAAGGCTCGTTTCTTACATGGTTTAAATAGGAAGATTGCGCAAAGGGTTGATCTTCAACCTTATCTTGACCTCACAACCATGGTCCATATGGCTGAAAAGATAGAACACCAACTAAAGGTCTGTAGTTCCTCCAATTTCAATTCCATTTATCGTACTAATCAGTCTTCATCAAGGTTTTCCAGCAAGCCATCAGGAACGGGAAGTTCACGGCCAGGAGGCCAAACACATGACCAAGGTACGTCACAAAGAATGGACAATCGTGTGCAATCCACACAAAGGAGAGATGACCGCGCCCAACAAAAGGCTCCTATCGGAAATTCTTCTGATCTCTCAAATAGGTTTAGGAACATTAAATGCTATAAATGTCAAAGACGTGGTCACATAGGAAAAGAGTGTCCTAATGCAAAATGAATCATGTTAGTTGAGGAGACAAACGAATATGTGTCTGAGTTTGAGCATGAAAATGAATCTGAGCATGATAATGAAACTGAACTTGAAGAGGATCTAGGCGCACTAGATGAATATGACACTAAGGAATTTCTTTTTGTACGTAGAGCTTTGACTGCATATCCAAAATTATATGATTTCAATGATGATACTACACATGATTCTTATGATGATGAAGCTGAAATTTCAAATGATACAAATGTTGTTCATGATGATAAAGTTGATGTGCCAAATGAACAGGACTTACATGATAAGCTTCTTGAATTGCATGATCCCAAATTGTCTAAATCTTCTTTATTCGAATCTGATTCCTGTAATGATGTTGTTTTGCACTCTAAAGTGTGCAAACTTGACAAGAAATTGCGGTTTTATTTCCATGATGATGTTGAGGTTGAACATGACTGTGTGAAGTTCTTAGAACGTAATTCTAACATTCGTAAGAGACTTATAATGCAAAAAGAACGTAATTTTGAGATCCTCAAAGAAATAGAAGAACAAAAGGTGCGTAGAATAGACATCCTTAGTAAATTGCAGGATCTTAAGAGACTTGTTGATGTTTACCATGTACATGTGCATGAAACTGACTTGCTTACTGAAAATGATGAGCTTGAATCTCAAGTTGTTTGTGCTACACATGATTCACATGATTTCCTTGATTTACATGCTGATTTACAAGATGATTTGAGTGACATTTCAAGTGACAATAGTGATAATTTAGGTCATCAACATGATAATGTTGAGAAACATGAATGGGTTGTCCATAATAACCCTTTGTTTGAGTGTGTTGATAGTGAAATCCCATATGATAGTACTGAGAATTCTAATTTGCATGCATATGAATCTGAAATTCCACTTCAGGTTACGTTGCAAACTGATTTTGAGGATGATAATCTACATGTTAGTGCTGATTTGTGCTTTGTTGAGCATGATAGCTCAACTACATCTGATTTGGAAGTTCTAAGGAGCGTACAAGGTACGTTTTTTATTCCTTAAGTTTTAAATACATTCTCTTTCATACATGACACATCTTATGCGAGGTGTCTTCTACCTACCATGTTAGTGCATCCTAAACACTTTAGGAAGAGGTGCTTCTTGTTGAGTGTCCATGTAGGTATGTGCTATGATGTGTCGTTATTTGTCATCGTTCAATTGATTGCTCACTCTAAGCATGTAAGACTTACATTATGTATGATCATTGCACTTGGTTTGCTTGAACTTGTATCTTACATAGGTTATGAGTCGTTTGTGGAGTATCACTCTTATCCAATTGTGTGTTTAGATTTGTGTGACCTCACACCTTTCCCTCATGAACCCTTTGTTTCGAGGACGAATCTTCTTGAGGAGGGGGTGATTGATGAGGATCGGGTATCCCATCAAGAGTTCACGGGTCCTATGACAAGGAGGGCTAGAGAACTTGGACTCAAGTTAAAACCTTCTTGTACAAGCATGTTCAAGATGAACCTAAGGCTCATTGGGTTCATCACATGGACCTACATTGTGAATGTGTTCTTCCACCCCCCTAAAACGTGTGTTCTTTTTGAATTTCGTCTTTTTTTCTTGTGATCCTTGTTTTATGTGTTTTCCTTGTAGGTAAGTAGGGGCATGCAAAGTCCAAGCCAAATGAAGGTACACAAAGGGATAAAGGCGTGTATTTCAAATAAAGGGAGACAAAAGGAATGTTGTCTTGAGAGGAATGATTGTCCACACAAAGACAAGTTCAAATGTGGTCCAAGATGGAATTCCTTTTTCAAAATAAGCTCAAAATTATCTTCAACATCTACCAAAAGTGGCGGCCAAGGTGTAGCCAAGAATTGAAGACAAATTGAAGGCCAACTTGAAGATAAACTTGAATTCAAATTCAACCATGATTTGAATTCAAGTTTCAAACAAATTGAGACTTAAAATTCAAGACGATTTCAGCCAAAATAGGCAGCCATCCACACGCCATTTTTGAAGAGAAAGAAGGATATAAGATCACAAGTTAAAATTGAATCCAAGTTTGAATTCAATTTCAAACTCAATTTGAATTCAAACTTCAACCATCTTTTAAATTCAATCCCAATCACCTTCTCATCACCAAATCAGATTTTCAACACCCTCATGAGTCATCAAACATGCCTAGAAGAGATGGGAAAAGACAATCAACATCAACTCAAATTTGAATTCAATTTCAAACTCAATTTGGATTCAAACTTCAGCCAACTTTTGAATTCAAATTCCAATCACTTCTTCAACTTCAAATCAAGTCTCCAACACCTTCATTGACTCAAGAAACATGGCTGGATGTGGAGAAGTGAACAGCCTACAAGCATTTCAAATTTTAGCTAGGATTTGTTTTATTTTTGAATTCAAACAATTTTCAATTTTCAACCACTTGTTAGCTAGCTTATTTGAAATCATTTCTAATCATTTTAAGGATGAAATGGACGAGATTCCTAGCCTATAAATAGAGCCCTTGTGGCACCTAGGAGAACAACTTTGATGAATAACAATTCTTGATATTTCCTTCACTTTGTGTGAGACTTTGTTTTCTTAGTTTTGCATTAAAAACCTAAGTTAAGATCCTTCAAAGTTGAGCACTTTGAAGGTGTTGCCATTTCTAAAAGGTGTCGTCCAGGAGGGCCATATTGCTTTGCCTGATCAACGACCATCTTGAAGTGTTGGTCTTGCTCGTTTGAGCCACACGTTTTTATCACTAAGGAAGCAAGGGGAAGTCTTCTTCCTTTGTCTAACCCTTTGTGAAGGACGTTTGGAAGGTGGAATTGTTGGAGCCCACGTGTTGCACACATCATCAACACTCATTCCTTGTCTAGCAAATCAAAGGAGGCTAAAACGTTTGACAACACGCAACAACAAATGCTAGAGATGTTAAAGAAACTCATGCATGACAACGAGGTAATCAAACACAGGTTTTAGGATGTTGAAAGGAGCCAAAAGGCGAGCGATGGATAAGGCACAAGCAGGGCCGTTCCCATGCCTTAAACACGGCGACATCCACCTGAAGAAGTTGAGGATGAAAACCTTAGACCACCACACATCGAGCCAAGAAGGTTTGTTCCTCCAACGCAACCAAGGAGGTACTCTCCAAGAAGGTACAATGATGATTACATTCCATTTGAGCACGATGATTATGACTTTGATGACCACCCTCCCCGTGGTTACCAAAGATGCCAAAACCCCTTTTTCCACAAGATGACGATTTTCTAAAAACAAAAATAAATATTCCAATGTTTTATGGTAAGAGTAATGCAAAGGAATATTTGGAGTGGGAAACGAAACTGGATCTACTCTTTTCTCGTACCAGCTACACTGAGTTACAAAAGATGAGGTACGTTTTTATTGAGTTTTCAAGCTATGCATTAAATTGGTGGGCAAATTTGTGTCAAAATAGGACTAAAACAAGACAACCTTTAATTGTCACTTGGGAAGAAATGAAATTTGAAATAAGACAACTTTTTATCCCAAACAATTTTGAGAGTTCAATTTTCACAAGTTTCCAAAACTTAAGACAAGGTTCCAAAAGTGTAGACGAATATTACAAAGTGTTAGAAATCTTGTTGGAAAGGTCTAATCTGCAAGAACCCGGAGAAGCAACCAAGGCTCGCTTCTTACATGGTCTAAACAGAGAGATTGCACAAAGGGTTGAACTTCAACCTTACCTCGACCTAGCGACCATGGTCCACATGGTTGAGAAGATTAAGCAACAACTCAAGATACGTAGTTCCTCCAATTTCAATTCCACTTATCATACTAATCAAACTTTTTCAAGATTTTCAGGCAAGTCTATAGGAACGGGAAGCTCACAGCCTACAGGAGGCCAAACACGTGAGCAAAGCACGTCACAAAGGTTTGACAACCGCGTGCAGGGCACACAAAAGCGTGATGACCGAGCCCAAGAAAAAGCTCCTAGGGGAATCCTTCTGAACTCTCAAACAGGTTTAGGGACATTAAATGATATAAAAGCCGAGGTCGTGGTCACATAGGAAAAGAGTGTCCTAGTGCAAAACGAATTATGTTAATTGAAGAAACTAATGAATATGTGACTGAGTCCGAGCATGAAAATGAATCTGAGCATGATAATGAAAATGAACCTGAAAAGGATCTAGGCACACTAGATGATTATGACACTAAGGAATTTCTTGTTGTGTGTGGAGCTTTGAATGCATATCCGAAATTAGATGATCATGAACAACATATAGAAAACATTTTCCATATCCACTGCATGATAAATGGTAAAGTGTGCACTATGATCATTGATTCTGGTTCTTGTGCGAATGTGGATAGCATCGCATTGGTAAGAAAAATGAATTTGCCTATAATCATCCACATCCTTACAAACTTGCATGGTTAAATGATTATGGTGCATCAGTAAGAAAGTTTTGATTTCTCTTAGCATTGGTAGTTACAAAGATGATGTTTTATGTGATGTTGCACCAATGTATGCTAGTCATATCTTACTTGGTAGACCATGGCACACTTCATTGCATGTAAGAAAGTAGATGATGCCACACATGTTGCTGACTTGTTTTTTAGAGAAATCGTAAGATTGCATGGCATGCTATGTACCATTGTAAGTGATAGGGATACGAAATTTCTAAGTCATATTTGGCGTGTTTTGTGGGCTAAACTTGGTACTCAATTGTTGTTTTCTACCATAACTCACCCACAAATGGATGGACAAACTGAAGTTGTTAACCGCACCTTATCCCAACTTTTGCGTGCCACCTTACAAAAGAATCTCAAGCACTGGGAAGATTGTTGACAATATATCGAATTTGCATATAAGAGGAGTGTTCACCAAGGTACCTTACATAGTCCATTTGAAATTGTGTATGTTTTTTACCCCTTGTCTCCTATTGATTTGATTCCCATTCCTATAAACAAACGTTCAAGTCTAATGGTAAACAAAAAGCAGAAAAGATTAAGAAACTGCATGAAAACGTTAAAGCCCAACTTGAGACGAAAAACAAAGCTTATGCACAACGAGCCAACAAACATAGAAAACGAGTTGTGTTTGAACCAGGTGATTTGGTCTGGTTACATTTAAGCAAGGAAAGGTTTCCTAATGAAAGAATGTCAAAATTGTTGCCTAGAGGAGATTGACCATTCCAAGTCTTAATACGCATAAGTGACAATTCCTACGTCCTTGATCTTTCCAAGAGGTATGGTTCTATTTCTTCTACTTTCAATGTTGCTGACCTCACACCTTTCACTGATAAACCCTTCGATTTGAGGACGAATCCTGTTTAGGAGGGGGGATTGATGAGGATGAGGGATCCCATCAAGAGGTCATTGGTCCTATAACAAGGAGGGCTAGAGAACTTGGACGTCAAGTTGGAACCTTCTTGTATAGGCATGTGAAAGATGAACCTAAGGCTCACTGGGTTCACCTTATTGAACCCACATTATGAAGGTTTGGTTCTTATACGTGTTAGTCTGTTTCTTTATTTTGATTTTGTTTTGTTTTCTTGTGATTTTTGTTTCTATGTGTTTGCCTTGTAGGAAAATAGGTACATGCAAAGTTTCATGCCAAAGGAAGGTCCACAAGATGTCCTTAAAGGCGTGTGCCCCAGAAGGAGCCAAAAAGAATGTGTCTTGAGAGGAATCTTTGTCTCAACAAAGACAACTTCAAATGCCATTTTCAAGGCTTATCCAAGCTGGAATTTCTTTTCAAAATTAGCCAACATTATCTCCAACAACAAGGCAAGAGGCGCCCCACTTGAGTTCAAAAGATGAGATCAATTTAAAGTTAACTTGAATTCAAATTCAAACATGATTTGAATTTCAAGTTCCAACCAATTTGAGACTTGAATTTCAAGATGCAAGACAAGTCATCCATCATCTTTGAAGTTCAAATCACACGCCAATCTGAAGGACAAAGGAGGATAGATCACAACTCAAAATTGAATCCAAATTTGAATTCAAATTCAAAGTCAATTTGGATCCAAACGTCAACCAACTTTTGAATTCAACTCCAACTCCAATCACTTTCTCAACATCAAATCAGGTCTCCAACACCCTCATTAGTCATCAAACACGGCTAGAAGAAGTGGAGAAGACGATCAACACCCAATTCAAATTTTAGGTAGACTTTGTTTTAAATTTGATTTGCAAAGAAAATTCTATTTTTAAACAATTGTGTAAGTAGTTTCTTTAAGATAATATCTAGCCATTTAAAGGCTTGAGATGGACGAAATTCAGCCTATAAATAAGGCCCTTAGCCGTGTAGTGAAAGGCAGAACTTTCATGAAATAAAATTTGATATTTTCTCCAAATCTTGTGAGACTTTGTTAACCTAGGTTAATACCCTTCAAGTTGAGCATTTTGAAGGTGTAGAAATTGTTCTAAGGTGCCGTCCAGGAGGGCCATTCGGTTTGTCTGATCAACGACCATCTTGAAGTCTTGGTTCTTGCTCGTTTGATCCACTTGTTATATCACCAAGGAAGCAAGGAGAAGTCTTCTTCCTTGTGCCTAAACCTAGTGAAGGACGCTTGGAAGGTGGAAAGTGTTAGAGCCCACATTTGCACGCATCAATTGGTATCAGAGCAAGGTTACTCTATTCCACCACCTTTTTGTCATTTTCCTTTCGTTTGTGTCCATTGTCAAACTCCTGAATTTTGTTAATCAAACTTGAACAAGTTAAGGTTCTTTGCATCTAGGCCACTTTTAGCCTCATAAATTTATGCCAATTACCTATAAAGCCACCTAGTTCTCATCTAGTTGCTACCGAAGCTTTTAGTTGATGAAGATTGTATGCATCTTGTTATTCACATTGTGATTGATTTCATGTTTTAATCTTGCGGATCATACGTGTGAGTGCCATTTCCAAAAACGTACTAAACACAAAAGGCTGAAAACAATCGACCCAAGCCCTAATTTTGCAAAACCCTAACCTCGGTTTATCCTCTAAACCCCAACCGAGATTCACCTCACATTCAAGTTGACTCCATATAACATTATCTCCCCTCAAGTACAAGCCTTTTCTATCAAACAAACTGAACACAACACCCCTGATTGGAACAAAACCCTAAATTAGCCAAAACATCCTTGAAAACCCTAACTTTCACCTCTCCTTCTCTTTGCACCATAATTAAGACACATCTACGGTTGATCTTACATATTTGAGGGTACCTTGCTGAAATTGCAAGCTGATTGCATGGATTTGTTCAAAAGTAAAAATTTGGACAAAGAGAGAGAAGATACATTTTAGGCCCCTGAACAAAAAAAAGAGCTGAGACTCCCTCGTACAATCCTCAGTAAGAACAGCAAAGAAAACATAAGGAAAAAGAAAAAGAAAAAAGGGAAAACGTTTGAGCATTACTTGAAACTTTTTGGTGCAATTTAGCAACCTTTGGTACCATCTTTCATCTACAACCGAACCCCCACATTTATTTTCCATATATTGAACCTCTTGAACCAATCACAGACTTGGATGATTATTGCATGATTTGAACTATATTGTGGATAATAAGTGCATAGAATCAAAATTAACTAAAGATTGCCCACGGCAACCCTTAGTTCATCTTTGGTTCAACCTTCTACATTAATTTTGGTTGCTTGTATTCTTTGAATAAGAGTAGAAAAGTTCAAGTTTGTCTCCATCTTCCTTGATTCAGTTTTGATACTATTTGGTGCAAATTGGAAGCTAAAGGGTGAGACAAGTGAAAATCATTGTGATTTGGAGAAGCTTTGGCAAACACTTTCTTAGTTGATCACTTTGGACTTTATTAACTTCAGGTTGCACAAGAGACAAAGTGGTAAGAGAGTGGAAATAAAAGAAAGAGAAGTGCCCGTATTTTGTTTTTACTAATCAGTTAATGTTTGTTTTTGTGCTAGTTTGTTTCTTTTCTTTCTTTTCGTTTTGTTTTGATCACTTTAGGTGAGACATGGAGAGCAGCACTCAGTCCTCGCCTAGCAAGTCAAAGGAGGTTGAGACTTTTGACAACACAGAGCAACAAATGCTGGAAATGTTAAAAAAAACTCATGCATGATAACAAGCTAATCAAAGACCTGTTAGAAGATGTTGAAAGGAGCCACAAGACGAGTGACGGGAAAGGAACCAGCAGGGCCGTTCTAGTTTCCCAAACACGACGGCTACCACCAGAAGAAGCTGAGGATGTAAGCTTTAGACCACCGCACATTGAGCCAAGAAGGTTTGTCCCTCCAGCACAGCCACGGAGACACGCTCCGAGAAGGTACAATGACGATTATAATCCATTTGAACAGCATGAGTATGACTTTGATGACCACCCTCCCCGTGGTTACCAAAGACAGCATAACCCCCTTTACCCACAAGATGACGATTTTCTAAAAACAAAATAAGCATTCCAACGTTTTATGGTAAAAGTAACACAGAGGAATACTTAGAGTGGGAAACGAAAGTGGATCTAATCTTTTCTTGTACCAACTAGTGAGTTACAAAAGGTGAGGTACGCTTCTATTGTGTTTTCCGGCTACGCACTAAATTGGTGGACAAAATTGTGTAGAAACAAGACTAAAACCAGAAAACCTCCTGTCGTCACTTAGGAGGAAATGAAATTTGAAATCAGACAACGATTTATCCCAACCAACTTTGAGAGTTCTATTTTCACAAGTTTGCAAAACTTAAAACAAGGTTCCAAAAGTGTGGATGAATTTTACAAAAAATTGGAAATCTTGTTGGAAAGGTCTAATTGGCAGGAACCTGAAGAAGTAACCAACACCCGCTTCCTACATGGTCTAAATAGGGAGATTGCACAAAGGTTTGAACTTCAACCTTATCTCGATCTAACGACCATGGTCACATGGCTAAGAAGGTTGAGCACCAACTAAAGGTACGTAGTTCCTACAATTTAAATTCCACTTATCGTACTAATCAAACTTCTTTAAGGTTTCCAAGCAAGTCTACAAGAACTGGAACCTCACGACCTACAGGAGGCCAAACACGAGACCAAAGTGCGTCACAAAGGTTTGACAACCGTGTGCAAGGCATACAAAACAAAGATGACAGAGGCAAGCAAAGGGCCTCTATAGGGAATTCATCTGAACTCTCCAACATGTTTAGGGACATTAAATGCTTTAAATGTCAAGGTAGTGGTCACATAAGAAAAGAGTGTCCTAATGATAAAAAAGTCATGTTAATTGAGGAAACTAATGAATATGTGACTGAGCCCGAGCATGAAATGAATCTGAGCATGATAATGAAACTGAAACCGAAGAGAATCTAGGCTTGCTAGATGATTATGACTCTAAGGAATTCCTTGTTGTGCGTGAGATTTGAATGCATATCCAAAATTAGAAGATCATGAACAACATAGAGAAAACATTTTCCATATCCACTGCATGATAAATAGTAAAGTGTGTACTATGTGATCATTGATTCCGGTTCTTGTGCGAATGTGGCTAGCATCGAATTGTTAAGAAAATTGAAATTGCCTATGACTAATCACCCGCTGAAGTTAGCGTCAATAAGCAAGTTCTGATTTCTCTTAGCATTGGTAGTTATAAAGATGATATTTTATGTGATGTTGCACCAATGCATGCTAGTCATATCTTACTTGGTATACCATGGCAATTTGATAGACCTATTTGAATCATTATTCTTTCAAATTGAATGGTAAACTTTACAAGTTGCATGCACTCCCACCCCATAAAGTCCACGAATATCACCAACGTATGTCTAAGTCTAGGACCGACTCTAAGGAAAAGGAAGCTGAGCAAAAATTTGTTGAATGCATGAAAAGTGAGAGTAAGAAACAAGAAAATAAGGGAAAGGAGGTAATACCCGTAGATGTCAACAATTCCAAAAAGAAGTGTGGGTATTTTGCAAAGAAAAGAGAGGTCACACGAGCACTTTATAACAACCAAACCGTCCTCATTCTCATTCCCAGAGCGTGTTACCTTTCAATAGACGAGCTCCAACCCAACCTCTCCACCTCTGTTGCATCCCTTATACAGGAGTACGATGTTCTATTTCTCACCAAACCACCATCAGGATTACCACCTATTAGAGGAATAGAACATCAGATATACTTTGTCCCAGGAGCCATCCTACCCAATAGACCAACCTATCGAGCCAATCCTGAAGAAACCAAAGAAATTCAAAGGCAAGTAGAGGAACTCCTAGCAAGTGGACAAATCTGAGAGAGCCTAAGCCGTCAGCCGTCCCTGTCATTTTAGTACCCAAGAAAGATGGAACGTGGACAATGTGTACCGACTGCCATGCCATAAACAAAACCACTATCAAGTCTAGGTATCCCATACCTAGGCTGGATAATATGTTGGATATGTTGCATGGATCTAAATATTTCACCAAGATTGACCTTAAGCAAGGGTACTTTCAAGTAGGGATAAAAGAAGGGGATGAATGAAAGACAGCATTCAAAACCAAGTTTGGGCACTATGAGTTGTTAGTGATGCTCTTCGGGCTCACCAATGCCCCTAGTACCTTCACGCGGTTGATGAAAGAAGTCTTACGGGCCTTCATAGGATGATTTGTTGTAGTTTTCTTTGATGATATCCTAATCTATTGCCAAACCATAGAAGACCACATTGACCATATTAGGGCCGTATTTGAGAAGCTTAAGCAAGAACAAATTGCTCTTTTTGTTTGGAATGAGTAGTCTTCCTAGGCTTTGTCATTTCGGTTGAGGGAGTAGAGATGGATGAGGAGAAGGTTAGGTCAATTGTGGAGTGGCTTACACTTAAGACTATAGGGGAAGTGCGTAGCTTCCACATACTTGCAAGTTTCTATAGATGATTTGTCAAGGATTTTTCATCCATAGCTGCACCTCTAATGAGATTGTGAAAAAAGATGTGCCTTTTCAGTGGGAGGAGCCACAACAACAGGCATTCGATGAACTTAAAAGGAGGCTAGCCAATGCACCCATACTTAGGTTACCAAAATTTAATGAGACCTTTGAAATTGAGTGTGATGCAAGTGGAGTGAGTATTGGAGCGGTAATGAACCAAGGAAAAAACCCATAGCCTATTTTAGCGATAAGTTGAAAGGTGCTGCACTGAATTACTCTACCTAAGACAAGGAACTTTATGCCCTCGTGAGATCCCTACAAACTTGGCAACACAACCTTCAACCTAGAGAGTTTGTGATCCACACTGACTATGAAAGCCTGAAGTACCTTAAAGGGCATAGAAAGTTAAACAAGAGACATGCTAAATAGGTAGACTTTATTGAGCAATTCCCTTACGTGATTAAGTACAAAGAAGGTAAGGACAATATAATTGCTTATGCCTCTCTAGGAGATACACGTTAGTGACTACTTTATCCTGTCGATTATTAGGATTCGAATCACTTAAGGACTTATACCCCAACAACCATGATTTTGGCACAATCTTTGAGGCATGTAAAGAGGCACCCTTCGGAAAATTCTACATGCATGAGGGCTACCTTTTCAAAGAGCATAAATTGTGTGTTCCTCAATCATCCCTATGAGAAGCATTGATTAGAGAAGCCTTGGAGGAGGATTAATGGGCCATTTCAGAGTGTTCAAAAACCTTGAAACCCTTAAGGATCAATTTTGTTGGCCACACATGCATGTAGATGTCGAGAGGTTATGTGGTAGTTGCATCACTTGCAAACAAGCCAAATCCAAATCCTAACCACATGGCTTTTACACACCCTTACCCGTCCCTGATTCCCTTTGGATTAACATTTCAATGGACTTTGTTTTAGGACTCCTTAAGCCTGAAGGAGGGCGGGAGAGCATTTATGTTATGGTAGATCGGTTTTTAAAAATGGCACACTTCATTGCATGTAGGAAAGTAGATGATGCCGCACATGTTGCTGACTTGTTTTTAGAGAAATTGTAAGATTGCATGGCATGCCACGTACCATTGTAAGTGACGCGGTCCAAGGTGTGCAAAATGCAAGATAGTTGTCCTTAGTCTTAAGTTCTATTCCATGCATCACATTTCGTGCATATAGGTGTCTTTCAATAAAATAAGCAAATGTATGTCTTTTTTTTTTGTGATTCTTGCTCTCATGTAGGAAATATGATTCATGCAAAAATTCAGGCCAAACGGAGGTCTAGAAGCGGGTTTTAAAGGGATGTTCCCCGAAAAGAGACAAAAGGAATGTACTGTTTTGGAGGCCAAAGAGAAGGTTTTTGGAGATGAGACAAGAGAGGCATATTCTATCGATTATTTAGGACAACTTTGGTCCGAGGAATGTTTGTCCTAAAAGAGAATGTTTGTCTCAAGGAATGTTTGTCCTCAAAGAAAATGTTTGTCTCAAGGAATGTTTGCCCTTAAAAGGAATGTTTGTCTTAATGTTCCCCCAAAGGGAACATTCAGTAAACACGACATTTTGAAACCAATTTGGAGTAAAATGAAACACTGTTTTTTAAAGTCAAGATCATCTCCAACATCTCAAGATAGGACCGGCCAAGTTTGAACAAGATTTGAACTCAATTTTAATTCAAATTCAAATTCAAATTTGAATTCAAATTCAAACACAATTTGAATTTCAGATTCAAACCAACTTGGACTTTGAATTTCAAGATTCAAGACAACTCATCATCATCCTAAGCACCTCAAAATCGTTCATAAAGAATAAACATCTAGAAGATTGAATTTGAATTCAAAAGAAGGAAGTCATCTTATCGGATAGAACTTTGATGAGGCATATCTCCATTGTCCGAACTCCACATGAGGACATTCAGGTGCCTAAAATCAAGTTCTCTAAAAGATCTAAAACTTTCATGAAGACACAAAAGGCTAATTCGGAACCTAAGGCCTTCATATTGGGCGTGCAAAGTTCTGCTGTCAAATTGAGTTTCGACTCCAACTTGGACTCTTCTTTCTAGAACTTCCCAAGACTTATCCCATCTTATTCCAGCCTTCAAAAAACGTGTACAAGGGATCAAAGGATCAGATTTGAAGACAAGAATTGAAGTCAAGATAAAGATCATTTGAAATTCAGCTTTGCATTCAAATTTCAAACAGTTTCCGATCAAATTTTGTTAGTTGTTTTGAGATGGAACCTAATCCATCTCAAAGTTGATTAGGACGTCCATAGGCACCTTAGAACATGTATAAATAAGTCTCAAACCAGTTTGTATAGGAGGTTTACGATTTTGATGATTTATTCAACAGAATTTTGGTTTTTGTTCTTTATGAACAAGCATTTGTTTCCTTGATTTTGCATTAAAAATCAGGCCTAATAACCTTCAAAGAGAAGCATATTTGAGGGTGTTTTCCAACGTTTAGGAGTGCTGTCCAGGAGGGTCTTGTAGGCTTGCCTGATCAACAACCATTCCAAAGCGAAGGAATGCTTGAATCAACCGAATCCAACACAAAGGAAGCAAGGGGAAGAGATCTTCTTTGTGTCTAAACCATTGTTGAGGAGGACGTTGAGGTGAAGAATGGATCACGCGCTTTTTGTTCGCATCAGTTAATCTTTCCTAAATGAGTTGAATCACTAGTGAAGTGTTGTTCAAATACCCGGCGGTAACAAACAGTTTGGTAAGAGGCTTGGTGTACTTGGATCCATTTTGCTTCAATCCTACATTGTTTTAAGCTACCTTTGGGCTTAAAGGAAGATCATCCTTCATGTACAAACAGGAATCGAGTGGTATCAGAGCGAAGGTTACACTTTAACTCATTTATCCTTAAAATCTGTCCGATTTTTGTTTGAACTTCTTGTTGTTGTCCATAGTGTCATTCAATCTACCCTTAAGGAGATGGAATATCATTATTGTGTCTTATATTTATGTCTCATTCCTTAAGTCAGAAATCATTAAAAAAACAGTTTGTGTTTTGATTCTTGAAGTATAAATCGAGGGTGAGCACTAGTTGTTCATTCTTTGTTCCAACTACAAAGGTCCAAAACAAGTGTTGTTTTCATATCGTAGCTTATAGAAGTGTTTTGTCTCATTTCTCATTTGTGTCATAAACTGAAAAACAAAAACAAAAATCTGTTTTCTTGATTCCGCCATTGCATCATACAACTTGTGCAAGCTGAACTCAGTTGGCATAAGTTCAAGGAAAGAGGGATAAATGCGGCTAGTTTAGTTGGATTTCAAATCTGTTACATGTTTACACTTTCTTGTACTTAGGATCTTTGAATAGTTGTTGTTTTTAGCCACCTTAATATTCAGTCCAAAGCTAAGAAAGCTACCAAAGTCTTATTATCATCTTGCTGTAATCGAAGCTCTTAGCTTGCATTAAGACTTTGTGTATACTCGCTTGTTTGTAATTGTGAGTTTACATTGCATATTAGTTATTCAAGGCTGCCTAACCATCTTCTTCCAAAAGAAGGCTATATTTTGGAATCCATGAGGAACATGAAAGAATAAGAATGCACTAGGCAGTTTTTGATTTCAGCTAGTTTATTCATTGAGACATTTCGTTGAGCAGGAAGCTATTCGCGTCGAACATGTTTTGTCTTGCACAATTCTTCTCCCTCATTGCATAATTCTTTAAATAATCTCCTCATATGCATTTCTTAGTCATCATACATTAGATTAATCACCAATTTGTTGATTAAATTAGGCATTTGATGCATTCTAGCTGTTTGTATTCCTAGCCATTAGGATGTGTCACATCAAGGCTTCTAGCCATTGCCCGCCTCTTGTATATAAGCATTGTATCCCCTTCATTCAATTCAAGTGTGTGAATAATAATTGTTTTTATCTTATTTCAAGAGTGATCAAGTGTTGTACAAGTGAATTTCCTCTATATGGTATCAAATCCATCGAGCTCATATGCACACTAAGTTCAGTTTTTTGAATTTTTCACTGTTCACCAGCAGCATCCTAAGCTCATGTGATCCTTCTTGAATTCTGTCTCGAGCAATTTTTCTCATATCATCTCAATAAGTTATCTTCTAAGCCCTTCTTCTATTTCTTGAAGTGATGGAGTCCATTAGAAGTGAAGCACCATCAGCGCCAGGCCTTACTGCTACTGCAGTGCCTACAAGTTCATGTAGAGCAAATCAAAGCTCAATTTCTGTTGATTCTGCTCCTGTGACCATTACCAATCACAAGCTAAACGGAAGCAACTATCTTTCTTGGAGTAGACCTGTGAAAATGTTTATCACAGGCAAATGTAAGGAAGATTACCTTAAAGCGGACAGTTGTGTGCCAGATGAAGGAGGTGCAAGTTTCAAAACTTGTAATGCTGAAAATGCTATGACCATGTCATGGCTTATTAGGTCTATGACCACTGACGTAAGCAATACTTTCATCCTCTATGATTCTACCTCAGAGATTTGGAAGGCAGCTCAAGAAATGTACTCCAATGTGGATAACATTTCAGAGTTTTATGAACTTCATGTCATGCTACATGACATAGAGTAAGGGAACTTCCATTTGAATGTATACTTAGGCCAATTCAAACAAATTTGGTAGCGAATTGATGTCCATGACACTCACAAGTGGCCATCCCAAGAAGCTGATAGGATGTATAAACCATTACTGAAACCAAAAGAACCTTTAGGTACTTGTCTGGTTTGACTAAGGAGTTTTATCCTGCTAGAGGTAGAATTTCTATCCCCTCAATCAATAATGTGTTCTCAGAAATAAGGTGGGAAGAAAGCAGGATCAAGTTGATGATAAGTTCCTCATCCAACACTGAAGGAGCTGTCATGGTTGTTGGCAACAAACAACCTGATCCACCCCCTTCAGATGCAGTTTCCAATGTTGAAGGTAGAGGACATATTCTTCCTGCTCAAAATCCCCAAAGAAGGAGCCTTGATTCTAACAAGTTTGGCAAATACAGCAAAAAGTATGGACATCATGAAGAAAGATGTTATGACAAGCATGTAAAACCACTTGTTGGCTGGAGAAGTTCAAAAAATTATACCTTGAGGCCTTAATCATCACCTGCAAGAAATTAGAGAGGCCCTAGTCCAAACCCGCAATTACAACAGTGGCAATTACTCTACCCGTTGCGTGACAGGGCCTGCCTCTAAGTTTCCTCTCCAAAGCCAACTTGATACAATTTTTCAGTTTATAAAACAACACCAACCTCAGTCAGAACCTTTGGATGTTAACCAAGAGGCTATTCAGACAATTATGGCCTCTTATGTTAACTCTTCTAAACATATGCATAGTTGGATAATTGATTCTGGTGCTACACATCATATATCTTGGTGCAAAGATAAACTCACTCACTTCATGTTTTCCCACTCAACCACTAATGTCAAAATTGCTAATGGTGCCGGTATAAATATTGTTGGTAAAGGAAACATAACTCATGACTTGTGCTTAAAAGATGTTTTGTTTATACTAGAATTAATTTTTCATTTAATCTCTGTTCGCAAGTTTTCTGAGGATAATCTTTGTGAAGTGAGATTCTCACCATCTAAGTGTTATTTTCAAAAGATCTTCTCCAAGATGATGATTGACAGTGCTAACAAAATTAAGGACTCTTCCTGTTAAATGCTAAAGAGTTTGCACCTCTTCGTAATCAAACGAGGATTGAAGCATTGGCTGCATCAAGTAGGACTACTGAGAGTATTTCGCTTTGGCATAAGAGAGTATGACACCCTAACTTCTTATATCTTAGAAGACTTGTGCCAAAGTTATTTTCTGATGTAAATCACTCACACTTATTTTGTGAAGAATGCCAATGTGCTAAAAGTTGCAGAACCCATTATCTTGGCAAATCTTATTCTATTTCTTATGCTTTCAACTTAATACACTGATGTTTCGGGCCCTTCAAGAATCTCAAACATCAATGGAGCTAAGTGGTTTATTACATTTGTTGATGATCATACTAGAGTTACCTTGCTATACTTAATGAAGCATAAAACAGAAGTTGGAGATATAATTAAGAGATTCATTGAAATGGTTAAGAATCAGTTTAATGTTACCGTAAAGACACTAAGGTTTGATAATGTCCTTGAAAACTTTGAAAAACATCTTAATGAATATCTTGCTGCCAATGGAATTCATCATCGGTCCTCTTGAACATATACTCCAAAACTAAATGGAGTAGCTCAGAGGAAAAACAAGCACCTTCTTGAAGTAGCCAAGGCTCTCATGATCACTATGAAGGTTCCTAAGCATTATTGGGGGGAACTCTCTTGACTGCAAGTCATTTAATCAATAGGATGCATCTAAGCTGTTAAGCTATCAAACTCCCAAATCAGTTCTATGAGCATCTAATATCATTCTGTTTTCTGATTTACCTATGAAAGTCTTTGGTTGAACTATGCACAGGCTTATCCCTGAACAATTCAGGAGTAAATTGGATATGAGATCTGAGAAATGCATATTTCTTTGTTACTCTCATACTCAAAAGGGGTACAAATGCTATTCCTTTCAATCAAGGAGAATGTATGTGTCCTGGATGTCATATTTAATGAGTCATCAGCCTTTTATTTTAAGGATTCCAATGAGTATGACAGGCAGAAAGAGATAGGTTGCTGGAGTATCATTGACATAACCAGGAATGATTCCAGTACAACCAGAAATAATCCAACTCAGTGGGAGCCTGATGAACCACAAGCAAGAGATGATCCATAAGTTGTAGAGGAAGATATTAGCGCTAGTCCCTTAGAGGTTACTTCATCTTACAGGGTGGTAACACCCCCTGATGACAGATCTATTGCCATCAGAAAGGGTGTTAGGTAGTGTGTTAAATGTTTATATCCTTTAAACAACTTTGTATCTTATAATCGGTTATCAAAACATCTAAGCACCTTTGTCTCAGCTGTTGACAGTATCCAGGTTCCCAAGACTATTCATGAGGCATCATTATCTGAACCAAAGTGGAAATAGGCTATATTGGAGAAAATGAATGCTCTTGTGAAAAACAAAACTTGGGAAATTGTTCATGCTATTGAAGGAGTAAGACCTGTTGGATGCAAATGGATATTCTCAGTTAAATATAACTTTAATGGGTCAATAAATAGATATAAGGCCAAGTTGGTAACAAGGGGTTTCGCCCAAACATTTGGGATTGATTATGAGGAGACGTTTGCACTTGTTGCGAAGCTTAACACTGTAAGGATTTCAATGACTATTGCTTTTAACCTTGACGGACCTCTTCTCCAACTTGATATTAAAAATGCTTTTCTTAATGGAGAACTAGAGGAGGAAGTTCATATGGAGATTTGATGCGATTCTAGGAGCCCTAAACATACAAACTCCACAAACAATAAGCTTTTGCACAAATATGATATGAGATTCTTATTCAAACATGTACAAGATGAGCCAAGGGATGTATATGCATGCTATTTCTATGTTTTTTGAGGCTATGATCTGATTGTCCAAGTTTTTCAATGCATATGATAAGATGTAAGGGTTAAAGGGAGGGCAGGATGGTCATTTCATGCGTTAGTGTCGTAATATCGAGTCTAGTTTTTTGTTTTGTCTTTGTTTTGATCTAGGATATTTTATAGCATTTTTTTAATGTGTTTATAGTGCTAATGGCTGTGTTTGAGTGTTTTCTAAGGTGACAAGGCAAAATAAAGAAAGTGGCTTGAAGAGTCCCTATTTTTCAGGAAGGCAGCCGGACACCAGTCGGTATTTTGGATGTCCAGGTCGGATTACTGATCCAATTGGGTTCAAACAACTTGTAGGTCTTAGATAACTCAATTTGGGATGATTTTGATGTTTTGCACTTTTCTTAATTCGGGCTAGAAGATGGACTAAAATCAGATGCAAGTTGGGAGTCCAGAATGGAAGGTACTGAAGTTCACTTGATGGGTACCTAGTCTTTGGAAGCCCGTATCTCTGTCAAGGAGAGTCCAAATGAGATGATTCAAAAGCCCAAATTCAAGGGAATTTTATGAGCTACAACTATACTGAAGAGTACAAACCCTAATTCGGCGTCTAGAAGAGGTTAGAAGCCAATTGGATTAGATTGATACATAGTAATTTGAGGACTTTGATTCATTATTTATCTTTAGGAAAATCAAATTATAGTCTTAAATAGGTAGTCAACAGCTGTACAAAAAAAATACAGTTTTCAGAATTTCAATTTCAGAATTCCAGCATTTTGTGCAGCCGTGTGCTGCCGTCTTTCGGTGTGTTTTTCCTTTTGTTTTCACAAAGTAAAATCAAGGCTAGATCCAAATAAGGTTTGAGCAAACTTAGTTGGTGAATCACAATCCAATGATACGGAACGACTTGTTGGATTGGGAGATTTGAATTGCTCGACGTAGACGTTGTTGACTTCTCTTGTCCAAGAAGGTGGTGTTTGCGCCATTGTCCCACGCAAGGGTTGATCAAAGGTTTCTTGTGGAGTTGAAAGAAGCGATCCTTAATTCCATACGATCCAAGATCGTATCAAAGTGGTATCAGAGCGAAGGTTTCTTCTTTACAATTCCCATATCCTTTATTTTCTTGTGTTTTTTCACTGTTTTCTTCCTCCTATCCCAAACATCCGTCTCCCACCTCTGTTCTTTCTTTTCCATCAATTACAGGTATCAACTTATTCAAAACCCATTCTCACAGATACATTTGCTTTTCACGTTATCAACATAACAAAAAAAAGTTCCTATCTTCAGTTCAAATCCCCCTTCATTCTCCATGCATGCATACGTTCATTGAACCATATCCTGGATCCTTATTCCTCTAGCTTGATTTACAATATCTCCAATTTGTTAAAGGAAAAAAACGCTGTGTCTTTTTTATTCTTTTCATCACATCCGAAGTAAAAAAAATAAAAGAACCAAAAGCCACATTTTTCTTTTAGAAACTTCTATGCTGCCTTCAAACGCACAGAATAATCGTGCACATCAATGTTATACATCTTAAGTTCCTTCAGATTTATTCGACCAGCAGCACTTTTCTTTCGCTGCCCCTTCTCCTTCTAAAAGTCATACCTTTGCTGTACTTTCTTTCTTGTCCTTTTAGTTGTGGCTTTAGGCCAGAAGGCCTAACAAACATTACAATTAAAAAAAAAGAGAGGACATTTTTAGTTAAATTCCATTCGGACAGTACTTTCCATAGGCACAAAAGTTTGGTCCCAGGCGCAAAGTTTGGTCTTTTTGAATCTATTTCACTATTAATCCTTCAAGATCAATTCTTTCACACACACTTGACAATAGGTTCATTGTACTTAGGGTTTTAATTCCGCCATAGCATATAAATCTAGTCCATTGCTTAAAAAGCGCTACCTAGTCACACGTAAAATCTTGTTGCTAACGAAGCTTTTAGTTGATTTTAGACTTATGTGACTTGATTGCATTGTTGCTTGGTTTGCTTTGCAATTTTCTTGTATCAAAGACATCATCTTCAAGCCAACCAAGCCACAAAAGGCTTAATCCCGGAGACAAAAGCTGCTTGTCTGAAATTTAACAAAAAAACAGCCGAGGTACCATTTGTTTTTGCCACGAAATATCGACGGAAAATATTCATTCCAAGATTCAAAACTGAAAGCAGAAAAAAAAACTAGTGTAATACAAACGGTCAATCGTTTGTTTATTTAAATTGTCCAACAAAAGCATTCAGTGTTATGCTTTCTTCTAGTCCCAATAATATTGTTGCTAAAAATTGTGATACTTGTCATCGTGCAGAACAAACACGAGAGTCATTTCTTTTGAGTGATAATAATTTTATTATTGTCTTGCTACCCTACTATTTATAAGGACTACCCAAAAAGAAAAATTCAACAACGTCATACCTTTTCAAGCCTCAAAATACATAAAATCTTCATTTCCTTTCACTTGGATACTTGATTGTTGTAATTTAATCAAACAACTTTGTGATTCATTAGCATTAGGCTAAGGTTAACTAAAGATTGCCCAGGGTAACCCTTAGTTTTCTTTTGCTCAGCCTTTGACATAATTTTTAGTCTCATTTTCCTTGATTCTTAGAAGGTTAAGTGTGTTAAATTATCTTGTTCTTGGCTTGATACCTTTGCTTATTAGTTGCTGAAATTTGGGTGACACATTGGAGAAAAAGGTGCAATTGATCATCAGATTGTGTTAGCTAATTGAGAAGCTTGCTTTGGTTGTATCTAGCTCATTATTGGCCGAGGAAAACACAAACTTGAGTGATTGTACAAGAGCGAGAGAGGAACATACACCTTGATTTTGATTTTCACTAATGTAACGAAATCTCTTTTGTCTTTGTGTTAGTTTTCCTTTTCTTGTTTTCTTTATTTCATTTCAGGAGAAAATATGTCGTCAGCCAATGCTGTAGCAGAAGAGACGAGGGTTGAAGTGTCTCTTGAAAAGGGTTGGAGAAATTGCAAGAAATCTCCAACAAGGTGGAAGAATTGGATTGGAGAACCTTGAATCAACAAAGTTCACAAGTTGAAGAGTTGGTTGGTACCATTTGGGGAGTCATGTGTTATGAGCATGACTACAACGAGGTTGAAAACGCATGATTACCTTTGGAAAATCAAATGGTATTTGGGTAAGAAATTGGCGTTGCAAAGTGCTTAAGTTTCAAAATTATCCACAACATGATAAAGATATTAAAGCATATTACAATGAATTGCTAGATGACTTATATTATGCTTACATTGAAGAGATTAAAGAATTGACCATGATTAGATTCATTGCTGGGTTAAATAAAGAGATTGCACATGAAATGATGCATTGTAGATATGAAGCACTTGAAGCTATGTATGAGCATGCAACCAACATTGAAAATAGGATAAAATTTAAGAAGGGCATGGATGATTTTTTTGCTAAAATGCATAAGCATGCAAAGCTGAAATTGTTTCTAAAAAGGAGCAAAAACCTGAAATTGTACCTAAAGTTGATGCTAACACAAAATCAAAAGTTGATTTGTTCCCACATAGCTCGAATGAGGTCAAAGTTAATGCATCTAATGAGCATGAATTGCATGAAAATACAACTGAATTGCATGGAGAAATCTTGGTTGAATTGCATGAGAAAACGAGTGAACATGGGGATGATTTACATGTCGCAGTAGCATCTCCTATTTGTCCTGATTTGTGTGAACCACATGCATTGTGTGATCTTGAATTGAAACCTGAAATTGAGCTTGTGTCACATGAATTAGATGATGATTCAAAGGATGAATCGGATGCAATTAATTTGGATGAATCCGAGTTGATAGTTAAGAGTGTTGGATCATTTGTTGTTGAATCCTTTAAAATGATGTTGGTCTCCCTAGTCTACACTGTTTTCATGATCTTTTTTATATAAATCATATACACACGGCCTTTAGCATGATCCATTCCCATAGTATGCTTGCTCATAGGATGATTCATGCCATGTTTGCTCCTGAGAGATGCCATATCACATTGTCTTGTTTCCCTTTCCAAATCTTGGTGACATGTGACTTTATTTACCATGATAAATTATTGGTCTATGTGTTGATTGAGTTTGAATGTTTGTTGCATGATGGATTTTGGTTGCATCCTAGACATTCATGTTTGATTGAGAGAAGCGTGACTATACACCCTAAACACATCAAGAAGAGGTTTGTATTGATTTAGAGTTGTGATCTAATGTGTGCTAAGTCTTTCTTTTGGAAGCTTCATAAGTGTCTCTCTTGTACTTTGTTAATGCATCCTAAACATGTGAAAGTGAAGATACAAAAGAGGTGTGACTCTACTCCTTATTTATCTTTTTGCCATCATCTTTTACTTGTTCATGATTCTAGAAATGCATTTATTGAGTTAGAGTTTAAGGTGCATGTCTTTGTGCACCCTAAAAATGATAGGAAGAGGTGTTTATTGCTGTCTAGATGTGTCATCATTGGAGTATGTGGTCATCCTAAGCTTGTTAGACTTAAATTATGTATGATCATTACGCTTGGTCTGCTTGAACTTGTATCTTACACAGTTTATGAGTCATTTGTGGAGTATCCCTCTTATCCATTTGTGTGTTTAGATTCGAGGTCGAACCTTTTCGAGGAGGGAGGGAATGATGCGATTCAAGGAGCCCTAAACATAAAAACTCCACAAACAAGAAGCTTTTGCACAAATAGAATATGTAAACTAAAGAGATTCTTATTCAAACATGTACAAGATGAGCCAATGGATGTATATGCATGATTTTTCTATGTTTATTGATGCTATGATCTGATTGTCCAAGTTTTTCAATGCATATGATAAGATGTAAGGGTTAAAGGGAGGGCAGGATGGTCATTTCATGCGTTAGCGTTGTAATATCGAGTCTAGTTTTTTGTTTTGTCTTTGTTTTGGTCTAGGATATTTTATAGCGTTTTTTTAATGTGTTTATAGTGCTAATGGCTGTGTTTGAGTGTTTTCTAAGGTGACAAGGCAAAATAAGGAAAGTGGCTTGAAGAGTCCCTATTTTTCAGGAAGGCAGCCGGACACCAGTCGGTTTTTTGGATGCCCAGGTC
Organism: Eustoma russellianum; assembly: GCA_036186865.1. Classification (NCBI taxonomy): domain Eukaryota; kingdom Viridiplantae; phylum Streptophyta; class Magnoliopsida; order Gentianales; family Gentianaceae; genus Eustoma; species Eustoma russellianum. The sequence continues at coordinate 8,049,591 of AP025071.1, forward strand.
GGATTACTAATCCAATTGCGTTCAAACCACTTGGAGGTCTTAGATAACTCAATTTGAGACGATTTTGGTGTTTCGCACTTTTCTTAATTCTGGCTAGAAGATTGACTAAAATCAGATGCAAGTTGGGAGTCCAGAATAGAAAGTACTGAAGTTCACTTGATGAGTACCTAGTCTTTGGAAGCCCGTATCTCTGTCAAGAAGAGTCCAAATGAGATGATTCAAAAGCCCAAATTCAAGGGAATGTTATGAGATACAACTTACTGAAGAGTGCAAATCCTAATTCGGCGTCTTGAAGCCGTTAGAAGCCAATAACTGACAGGGTGTAATTCCAGGGCGAGATTTTAGGGATTTGAATTATATAATCTTCCTTGATTAGCTTTGACTTATCTTTTATGTAAATTAGATTAAGATTGATACGTAGTAATCTGAGGACTTTGATTGATTATTTATCTTTAGGAAAATCAAATTATAGTCTTAAATAGGTAGGCAACGGCTGTACACAAAAATATACAGTTTTTAGAATTTCAATTTCAGAATTCCAGCATTTTGTGCAGCCGTGTGTTGCCTTCTTTTGGTGTGTTTCTCCTTTGGTTTTCACAAAGTAAAATCAAGGCTAGATCCAATCAAGGTTTGAGCAAACCTAGTTGGTGAATCACAATCCAAGGATACGGAACGACGTGTTGGATTGGGAGATTTGAATTGCTCGACGTAAACGTTGTTGACTTCTCTTGTCCAAGAAGGTGGTGTTTGCTCCATCGTCCCACTCAAGGGTTGATCAAAGGTGTCATTTGGATTTGAAAGAAGCGATCGTCAATTCCATACGATCCAAGATCGTATCAAAATTCCTCCTGGTTTTGTCTTTTAAAAAATACAGAAACCTGTTATGCAAATTAAAGAAGTCTTTATATGGCCTAAAGCAATCGCCTAGATCTTGGTTTAGAAGGTTCAATTCTGTTATCTCTGATCTTATTTACACACAAGCACATAGTGATCACACATTGTTTGTTAAAACTGAAAGGAACCATATGTGCATAATTATATTGGTTTATGTGGATGATATAATATTAACTAGAAACAACCTAACTAACATCTATGAAACTAAAAGGCAGTTGTCCAATGCCTTGGAGGTTAAGAATCTTGGAAAGTTAACATACTTCCTTAGAATGGAAGTAGCCAGGATCTCTGAAGGGATATGTATCTCAAAAAGGATGTATGTGCTTGATTTATTGCAGGAAACCAACATGGCATGTGTAAACCAGCAAGCACTCCTATTGAGCCAGAACACAAACCAGTTGAGCTATGAGATTCTAACTACACTGATAAACGTAGTTATCAGACTTTGACAGGTAAACACATCTACCTTTCAGACCTAGGCCTGACATTTTCTGTGGCGTAAGTTTTATTAGCCAATTTATGCATAATCCATCTGTTGAGCACTATAATTATTCACTCAAGATCCTGAGATACTTCAAAGCTACCCCTAGACAAGGCTTATACTTCAAGAAAAATGATGACAGAAGCCACAAGGTCTTCATAGATGCTTGTTGGGCTGGTTCCAAGAGTTATATAAGATCTACATCTGGCTATGCCTCATACCTGCAGGGGAATTTAATCACTTGCGAAAGTAATTAACAACCTGTTGTGTCAAGAAGCAGTGCTGAGGCAGAATTAAGGGCACTGTCACTTTTGGAGTCTGTGAAGGCATTTGGGTTAACAGGCTAACACAGGACTTGAAGCTAGCTGTGGAAACTCCTATCAATGTGTTATATGACAATATATCAGCCATCAACATGATAGAGAACCCTGTTCAGCATGACAAGCCTAAAACATTGAAATTGACAGGCATTTTCTGAAGGAAAAAGTCGAGGACAAGGTTTTGACGCTGCATCACAGCAGTCTAAGCATCAAGTGGCTGACATACTCACCAATCCAGTCACAGTGCAAGTTTTCAGGTCCTTTCTTGGCAAGCTGGGTTGCAGAAATATATACAGTCCTAGCTTGAGGGGGAGTGTTAGAATTCATGAGGAACCTGAAAGTACTAGAATGCACCAGGTTGTTTCTGAATTCAACTAGTTTATCGTTGAGGCATTTTGTCGAGCAGGAAGCTGTTTGTGTTTTTGTCTTGCACAATTCTTCTCCTTTGTTGCATAATTCTGTAAATAATCTCCTCATATGCATTTCTTCATCATCATACATTAGATTAATCACCAATTTGTTGTTTAAATTAAGCATTTGATGCATTCTAGCCGTTAGGATGTGTCGCATCAAGGCTTCTAGCCATTGCCCGCCTCTTGTATATAAGCATTGCATCCCCTTTATTCAATTCAGGTGTGTCAATAATAAGTGTTTTAATCTCATTTCAAGTGTGGTCAAGTGTTGTTCAAGTGAATTTTCTCTGTACTATATTTTGTTCACTTTGAGCCAAGATCCGAAGGTTACAATACATTGGCCAAACTGAAACTACACCAAGTTATACCTAAAGCCAAAACAAAAAAAAGATCATTCCTTCCTAAATTAGTTCCAAAAGGGAAGGTTTAGCAAAATTATCACAAAAAAAGGACAAGGAAAGCCCCCTTACACCTCACAGGTACATGTGCTCCAGGAAGAACCACAAGCATACTTTGAACAATTGGTTGCATCTCTCTTCACTTACTACATCCATTTGAGTTGCATAAGGCTTAAAGTAAGTTAAGGATTTCCTAGAGCGACCCTTAGTTTTCTTCACTCAGCCTATAACATACTTGTTGGTTTCTAGTTTTTCTTGAATCCTAGATAGTCCAAGATAGTAAGTTAAGGAATCTTGACCCAACGTCCGGGTCTTCCACCAACTCTCACATCCTCCCTTGGTCTCTTGCCTCTATCAGACCCTCCTGCGCTAGCTGCTCTTGCCGCCACTCGGTGAAAATCACTCTCAACACGGTAACACGCATCTAGCATATCCTCATAAGTTTTCATCCCTGCATTCACTATTGCTGATTGTATCCTCGAGTCTAAACCCCTCTCAAACTTTGTCATCTTAAGACGATTATCAGACATAATCGCAGGGGCAAACTTACCTAAGGCATGAAAACGATCCGCATATTCCGACACCGTCATCCTTCCCTGCTCCAATCTGTCAAATGCTCTTATCTTGTCCAATATCGCAGTCTCCGGTACATAGTACTTAAGGAACACATCACAGAACTGAGTCCACGAGATCGGTGGGGTCATTCTTAATACCATTCCTTCCCACCATTCGCCAGCCTTGCCACTTAGAAGGGGTGTGGCCACCTCAACTTTTATCTCATTCGGAACTTGCACCAGCCGGAAACATTTCTCAACCTCAGCCAACCAATGCTGAGCCTCTTCCGGATCCGTACATCCACCGAACTCCGGCACCCTCATCTTCCTCATCTCTCCATAAAAGAACCTGATGTTATGCTGTGGCGGTGGTGGAGGCAGAGGCTGATGCTGCTGCATATACCCTTGTGCAATGACCGTCAGCGCATCAGTGAGTACTTGGGGTAAAACCACTTGTGGTGGCTGGTTCTCCTGTCCATTGCCAGAGTTGCCTATGTTATCTCTTCTGGGAGGCATATTTCTCTGAAAAGGTCAACATTACATTGGCATTCAGTAAATACAAGGATTACTGAAAGCTTGAACGTGTGCTAATAGGTAAGGTGTGTAGTACAACTATTAATACAAAGTTAGGTAACAAGACGCGCTCGCACACACCCAACCCATATCATACTTAACCACTAAAGAGATCAGTACTTATAATTAAGGATCAACCTTAAAGGAGAATCATAGCTTAGGTGTCTAAAAATCATGAACCTAAGTTTCCGAACTAGATCTGAAGCCTAGGCTCTGATACCACCTGTAGCGCCCCAGCCCGATACCGTTATCGGAACCAGTGCACCCGCCGTAGCCTACTATGAGAACTACGAAGCGTCAAGCAGATCAAGCATACATCCTTCATAGTGTAAGTTAAAACCAGCGGAAACGTCATAAAATCTAAACCTTCGTTGTCAATATTACAACCAGAAAACTGCAGCGGAAATAAAACTATTTGTTCCTCTAGCCGACATAAGTTTTAAAACAACATAATAACAATGAGTTCCAACTCAAACAAAATAGTCAAGCATCTATCTATTCCCTTGTCCATCATCCCATTGAGTCCACTCGCCGTCGTCTTCGATAAATATCAACTCATAATCAGGCTCACCTGAAAAGGAGACAGAATGATTGTTCTTAGCGAAAACTTCGCCAGCAAGTAACCCGTCTATACACCTTACGGAATCACACACGTCGAGGCACCAGTGTATAAAACATTGCCCAAAAATAAGGTGCTCGGGTTAGCAAATAGCATCTTAATAAGAATTCCTCAAAACAAATAAAGCACATATATGTACACAGATATGAGAACCATCATGTATTAAATCAACGTATCACATAGCAAGTCATAAACTAACCACGTTTCTTGCATGTCAAGTCTTATGCTTCGTGTATCATGATGCATGTACTTCTTTAAAATCACACACAACACCCATGCATATGCCTTCTTTCATAAACATGTCATGCATGTCATTTCACAAACATTTCATCACTTTACATATCATATTCTTCGCGTAGCAGAACTTTATACCCTGTGGGTGATCAGTCCACAGCCATCATAACTTTATACCCCGTGCTAAAAGGTCCACGGCCCCATTACATATATCATATATCCGTGCTGAAAGGTCCACGGCTCCATTACATATATCATATATCCGTGCTGAAAGGTCCACGGCCCCATTACATATATCATATATCCGTGCTGATAGGTCCACGGTCCCATAAAATACTTCATTTTCCGTGCTGATAGGTCCACGGCCCCATAACATACTTTATACCCTGCTGTTGATTCACAGATCACGCTCTTTATACCCTGCTTTCGCAGACGTGACTTTTATACCCTGTGATCAACCAGCAGCCATTTTGTCTTTTGCAAACTTTACCTTTCTTGTTCTTTTGCAAAACATATCTCAAATCAAATGCAAGTGCCCATGTCATGATGCAGGATGCACAGATAGCTTCATATCAACATGTAGCACACACACACATACATCTTGTCTATCAAGGATATGGTTTTGCACCTCAAACACTCCCTAAACGTGTTTTACCAAGTCTATTTGTCTCACTTATTCACTAGAATTCAATCTTATGCTTACTTAATCAAACTTACCATCTACACCTCAAATATACCTCAAATACCCTTGCATTTTATGTTCAAAAGAAGTGTATAAAGTTACTACACTTACATAGGGCGCTTAAAGGGTCAAAAATACTTCCAGAATACTTGGAACGCCACTTCGAGCGCCTAATGTGGACATGGAGCGCCTCTACTAGGCGTTCGAAGTGTTCGGGGATGATTCAGGACACATTTAACACCACATGAAGCGCCTAATGTGACATGAAGCGCCTCATGTAGGCGTTCGAAGTGTTCTGACGGTTCTAAATTGCAGTTTTTCTGTACGGGAAAGCTCCAGGACACATGGAACGCTACATGAAGCGCCTCATGTAGGCGTTCGAAGTGTTCTGACGATGCCAAACTGCAGTTTTTCTGCAGTAACTTCCACCCAACTCCTTTCTTCTTCAACCCTTCCATATTCAACTCTTATAGATCCATCTTAACATCTAATTTCATCATACTTAACATACATCTAATCATGAATTGAAGCTTAGTTGTGCCGAACAACATCCACTCTAACTCTTCAATCATTCACCATCTTCAAAGATTGTCATCAACAACAACCAACACAACAAGCCTACAACAATGTCAACTCTCATCCCTCAATTTCCTGCACATACTCTCAACGTCAAGTGTAGGCAATCAACATAAGAGTAGAGCAAGACAATAAGCAAGTCAAGATATACACTCTATGGGCATGCTTCACAACAACAAAGCACCACACAACTATTTCCAGGGATATGGCCCAAAGAACAATACTTTGCACAATTAGTAACAAGACTTACATATAACAAAGCATTTAAAATAGTCAAGACAAGAATACCAATGTGTGATTCATGTTTTCTCTTTGTAAGAACATAGGGCCTAAGTATCAAAATTTACATAAAGCGTATAGAAAGATTACTTGCCTTGATTTCTAGTTAACCTTACGTATTTACTGCAGAACCTTGATAAAGATTGATCCTAGAATGGCCTTTTCCTTCCTTTCCTTCCTCTCTTCTTCTTCTTCCTCTCCTTTTCTCCTCTCTCTCTTTTTCCTGCGGTTTGCCTCTCCTTTTTGATGTTAAAACCGTCCCCTAGGTTGAGATGGGGAGTTATACTAAAAGTGGTGTAACTCCCTTATCTCCTAGTAGGGACCTCTTAGGTAATTTCTCATACTTTCCTTTAATTCTACTTTTAACCCCTTTCTTTTGTTCTTCTATGTTTTGTGTAACTAAGTCACATTACCTACATAATTGATTAGGTTGCATTCAAGGTTGACCTAAGTATCGAAAGTTGCGCTTAAAAAAAATCACGGGGTGTAACACCTATTGTCACGTGGGAAGAGCTAAAACAAGAAATGAGGAAGATATTCATCCTTCAATCCTATGGAAGAAATGTCTACCAAAAACTCCAACAACTCACTCAAGGTAACAAAAGTGTTGGTGAGTTTACAAAGAATCAAAACAGTTGCTTACCAGAACCAACATGGAAGAAGCTGAAGAGGGCACAATAGAAAGATTTCTGGCTGGCCTAAACAAACAGATAGCCTATAAAGCTGCACCCTACTCAGAATTGGCTTCTATGGCACATATAGCAGAAAAGGTAAGAAAGGCAGCTGAAAGTACGTACCCCTATGCTTTCTTTTCGGCCTAACCCTTCAAACTTTTCCAAGGTACAGCCTAGGAGAAGTTTTAGACCCCCACAAAATCAAGGCCGTAGATTCCAAGGGAGGAACCAACCTAACTTTCCCAAACATCCAATAAATAACTCTCCAACCATGGACAAAGAAAAGGGCAAGGTGGAAGGTACTACTCCTAACTCTAATACTAGATTCTGTGACATGCAATGTTGTAAATTCTTAGGTAAATGTCGTTTTGCAAATCAATGTCCCAACCCTAAACGAATTATGTTTATTTAGCAGTCTAATGAGTATTATTCTGAGGAAGAGTTGGAAGAAACTAGGAAAACTAAGGAAATTTGTAAGGAAGAAGAGGAAGCCATAGATAAAACAAATGAATGTGAAAACAAAGAATTCTTGGTTGTGAGATGGGCCTTAAATGTAAGGAAGAAGAGGAAGTCATAGATGAAACAAATGAATGTGAAATTTTTTTTCAAATCCATTGCATGGTTAAAGGAAAAGTTTGCACACTTATCATTGATTCTGGATCTTGTTTAAATGTAGCAAGTGCGGAAATTGCTAGGAAACTTGATTTAACTTTAATCGATCACCCACACCCTTACAAGCTCACTTGGTTAAATGATTGTTGAGAAGTTAAGGTTAATAAAAAAGTTTTGATTCCTTTTAGTGATTTGTGGGTATAAGGATGAAGTATTATGTGATGTAGTACCTATGCACTCAAGTTATATCCCGTTAGGTAGACCATGACAATTTTACAACAAGGTTACATATGATGGTTACTTGAATAGATATTCTCTTAGGCAAAACAAGAAACTTTTTAAGCGGCATGCATCACCCCCACAGGAAGTGTATGAGGATCAAAAGAGAATATCCTAGAGTAGAAATGATTCTAAGGAGAAAGAATTGGAGAGAATTTTTCTTAAGAACATTCGCCCTGAATCGAAAGGAAAAGAACTTGTCATTATAGAAGAAAACAAACCCAAGAAGAAAAGTGCTTTTTTTGCATCCCAAAGTGAGGTGTTACATTCAATCAACTCTCACAAAACTAATGCAAACGGGAGGATGATCCACTCATCCACCTTTAATGTCCTCATTCACAATTGTGTTTGGCACAAGAAAGATCCCTTCTCCTTGCTTCTTTTGTGTAGAACTCAATTGAATTGAGCAAACACCAAAACCGACGAATGGATGTTGATAGGCAAACCAATGAAGACCTCCTAGATAGCACCCATGTCTATGTCAAACACCTTCAAAACGCTCACCTTTGAAGATGGTTAACCTCGATTTTTAGTGCAAAATCACGAAAACAAGTCACACAATTTGGAGAGGAAACGGAATTTTCATTCATCAAAATTAAGGTACTACATACACGGCCTCTTTGGCATTTACTTATGCTGATCTTATCTACATAAGGGACGCCTGGATGGATCAGATTCCATCTCAAAAGTTCTAACAAAAATCTGGTTGAAAATAAACGAGAATTTGAAATAATGTTTGAAACTTGGATAGGCTGAAATCTTGTCTTCAAATTTGATTTGTTGTGTCACCCATTGAGCCTCATCTATGCCGCGTTTTAGAGAGCCAATGGGATGCTTGTTGGTTTAATTTTGAAGTTGGAAGATGCTTGGAGTTGAAATTCAAAAGTTGGTTGAATTTTAATTTGAATTTGATTTCAAGTTTGAATTCAAATTTGTCTTCAATCCTGAGCTCTCTTTGGCCAGTCAAAGGAGATTGAAATGATGATAATCTTGGCTTCACAATCTAGATGAGTTGGCTTCCAAAAAGCCAGCAAAAACCGTGTAGAAGGAATGGGGAAACATTAAGACAAACTTCCTTCTTAAGACAAACATTCCCTTTTTGGACAAACATTCTTTGAGACAAACATTCCCTTTTTGGACAAACAATATTTGGACCAAAGTTGTCCAAAATATTATCTAGATCATGCCTTTGTTGCCCCATCTTTGAGAACATTCTTTTTGTCTTCCAAAACAGCAACATTCCTTTTGTCTCCTTTTGAATTGGATTTTTGTATGCACCTTCTTCCCTACATAACAAAGACATGAAAGCAAGGATCATAAAAAAGGAGACAAGGAATAAGCTAAAACACACACACACAGCGCAAGGTACCCAAAAAGGTTAACTTTTTGGGCTCAATAAGGTGAACCCAATGAACCTCTATGTTCGTCTTGCACATGCCTATACAAGAAGGTACCAACTTCGTGACCAAGTTCTTTGGCCTTGCTTCTTGTCATAGGGCCATTGACCTCATGATGGGATCCTTGATCCGCATCAAAATCTGTTTACATCTTGCTGTATAAAGAAGCCTTGTTCTCTTCAAATGACCTACCAACTACTTTGCCAAGTAAAATCACCTCTTTATTACAAGAGTTCTCTAACATATTCCCTAAACGAGATCCCTCCGGATTACCACCTTTGAGAGGCATTGAACACCAAATAGATTTCATCCCTACAGCTGTCTTACCAAATAGGCCTGCTTATAGAGCCAACCAAGAAGAAACCAAAGAAATCTAGAGACAAGTTGAGGAACTCTAAGACCAAGGTAAGGTGAGGGAGTGTATGAGCTCTTGTGTTGAACCCGTGATCGTAGTCCCAAAGAAAGATGGAACTTGGAGAATGTGCACGGACTGTAAGCAATCAATAAGATTATTGTGAAGTATAGATACTCTATTCCTAGGCTGGATGACATGCTTTGTATGTTATATGGGTCTATATACTTCACCAAAGTAGATCCTAAGCAATGGTACTTCCAAGTGAGGATTAGAGGAGATGAGTGGAAGACTTCCTTCAAGACTAAGTTTGGATTGTATGAGTGGTTAGTCATACCCTTTGGCCTAACCAATGCACCTAGTATCTTTTTGAGGTTGATGAATGAGTTCTTGAGGAAGTTCATTGGGAAATTTGTCATAGTATTCTATGATGATATCCTTATCTACTCCAAATCCATAAGTTAACACCTTATCCATTTGAGGGTTGTATTTAAAACTTTGCAAAAGGAACAACTCTATGCCAATCCTAAGAAATTTTCATTTTACTAAGAGAAAGTCGTGTTCCTAGGTTTTGTGATTAGTGCTGCGGAATAGAGATGGATCAAGAGAAGGTCAAATCCATCACTGAATGGCCAACACCTAAGACTGTTGGAGATGTTAGGAGTTTCCATGGCCTAGTAAGTTTCTATAGACATTTTGTCAAAGATTTGTCTACCATTGTAGCACCCCGAAATGAGTTAGTCAAAAAGGATGTAAGTTTCCAATGGGGAGAATCACAACAACGAGCCTTTGATGAACTTAAGCAAAAACTGACCATAGCACCAATCCTAAGATTGCCCAATTTTGAAGAAACCTTTGAGGTAGAATGTGATGACAGTGGAGTTGTCATTGGAGACGTTTTGGACCAAGGAAAGAAACCAATAGCTTACTTTAGTGAACAGTTAAAAGGAGCTGCCTTGAACAATTCATATAATAAGGAACTTTACGCTTTAGTAAGATCATTACAGACATTGCAACATTATCATCAACCTAAGAAATTTGTGATACACACTGATCATGAGTGTCTTAAATACCTTAAGGGGTAGGGTAACTAAACAAACTACATGCTAAGTGGGTAGAATTCATTGAGCAATTCCCTTATGTCGTCAACTACAATCAAGCAAAAGATAACATAGTTGTTGATGCTTTGTCTCGTAGATACACTTTGATTGCAACGTTATCTTTGCACATGTTTGGGTTTCAGAGTTTAAAAGAGTTGTATGCCACTAATCATGACTTTAGTTATATCTATGAAACATGTCTTGAATCCCAATTTGTAAGTTTTACTTACATGAAGGAACCTTGTTTAAAGAACGAAAGTTATGCATTCCTATGTGTTCAATAAGGAAGATATTGATCAAAGAGGCTCATGGAGGAGGCTTGATGGGTCACTTTTGCTCATTCAAGGCATTGGAATTATTGAAGGAGCATTTCTTCTGGCCACACATGCGTGTGAATGTTGATAAGGTATATGCAAATTGTATCGCATTTAAGCAAGACAAGTCTAGAACACAACCACATGGATTGTACACGCCTTTACCTATACCTGACTCACCTTGGATTGATCTTTCTATGGACTACAATTGTCTAGATTCAAAACTGGTAAAATAGTGCTTTTATCGTTATTGATAGATTTTCAAAAATGGCTCACTTCATTGCATTCTTTCAATTTCTAATGGAGTCAAGGACATACTCTTCCTTAACTTTGGGATAGATAGAATAAAGCAAAATGACTCACTAAATTGGTTGCGCTTCTTATATTGTGAAGTAGCAGTTGATCGACATGTAATTTTTATTATGGGTCATCGGAAAACAACCTTTATGTGTTTATAACACATGGATATGGTTGCGTACATTCGGCCCCTCATACCCTGCCATAGGCAGAAGACTTTAATGCAATAGGGTAATGATGTTGTTGCTCACTTCATTGCATGTAAAAAGGTAGATGATGCTACACATGTTGCTGACATATTCTTTAAAGAGATTGTACGATTACATGGCATGCCCCGCACCATTGTAAGTGATAAAGATACAGTTTCTATGTCATTTTTGGCATGTATTGTGGAGTAAACTTGGAACTAAACTTCTTTTCTCTACCACTGCTCAACCACAAACTGATGGCCAAACTGAGTAGTCATTAGAACTTTGTCACAATTGTTGCGTGCCATAATCTAAAAGAATTTGAAGAATTGGGAAGATTGTCTAGCATTCATAGAGTTTGCATGCAATAGGAATGTTCATAGTGGTACTTCACATTCACCATTTAAAGTTGTTTTTTTGCTTTAATCCTTTATCACCACTTGACTTAGTCCCTATTCCTATGCATGAGCGTACTAACCTTTATGGTGAGCGTAAAGTTGAACCTGTAAAAAGCTTGCATGAGAAGGTTAAGTCACATCTTGAAGAAAAGAATAAAGTGTATGCCAAAAGAGCAAATAAAAATGTAAGGTTGTTATATTTGAACCTGGATATCATGTTTGGTTGCACTTGAGGAAAGAAAGATTTCCTAAAGAGAGGAATCAAAGTTAATGCCAAGAGGAGATGGACCGTTCATAGTTCTCAAAAGACTTGGGGCTTGATATCCCTGAAGATAAGTATGGTTCAGTTTCTCGTACATTTAATTTGCTGATCTTACGCCTTTTAGTATTGATTTAGATTCGAGGTCGAATCCTTCTCAAGGTAGGGGAATGATCAGGCCCAACCAAGCTAGGAACAATCCACACTTCATACTACACCAATAAAAGACAATGGTCCCCTAACAAGAAGCATGGAAAGGAAACTGATGCATGAGGTGGGCACCTTTTTCTATAAACATGTGGAGGATGAACCAAGTGAAGAAAGCGTCCATTGTGTCCATTTATGCAAGCCTTGTTATCGTTCATGCACAAAGTCTGTAATATATTAGTAGACGTAAGAATGTTGTTTACCTTTCCTTCTATTTAGCTTTCTTTTCTTAATGACTTGTTGTAATATAGTCTAGATATGTCCTAGCATGTTGTATATGTTTTTTTGTATGTGTTTGAACTGTTTTTAGGCCAATAAAGAATTATTGAAGACAAGGCAGCGTTCAAACATGAAGCTGAACCAAGATTGTCAAGTAAGCAGCGTGACACACTAATGGTATTTTAACCATATCTCAACAACCACAACTCTAATTGACCTGATTCTAATTGGAGCTTCACCATAAGAGACCAAGCTACAACTTTAGTGTCCAACACAGCTTTAGACAATGACTTTATCAGGTTAACGTATCGCAAGGAAAATGAAACCGCTGATCAACTGCCTGCTTGATCTGGAAGCATCTGAAATTCAACATGTCATATCTCCTTTCTCTCAACTCCAAATCAAATTATTCAAAATCCAAAATTGAAGATGCTTTAATTATCTACAATATTGCTGAAGACATGATTGGCTATATATGATTGGAAGGAACCTAAATGACATGGAACATCTTGGTGTGTGCTGAAAACACACAACTTGACCTACTTGCTAAATTAGCCTCAAAACCCAATGAATCAAAGGGAGGACGATGCTTACAAAGAACATCAAAAGTCATCATAAGGGAGATTTATAGCTGGTCCAATAAGGAGAAAGGATTCAAGACAACTTGCAAAAGACTTACAAATCGGATTGGACATTCTACCAGCAAACTGAAATATATTTCATTGGCTATTAGTTAGGCTCATATATTATTTTTTAACTTATATTTAGCCTATAAATAGCCCATCTTCCTTTGTAAAAACCCATCCAATTCTAAAATATATACACACTCAGCCGAGAGCTAGTTTTCAAGGCTTGTCTTTCTTTGCTTTGAATCAAGCTTTGATTCCCTTCAAGAACTGAAAAATCTTGATTGTATACTTCATATAAATGGGAGGGATATCATATAGGAGGATTAATTCTTGCCTAAATGAGTTGAAATCACTTGTGAATTGTTGTTCAAATACCCGGCGATGACAAACAGTTTGATAAGAGGCTTGGTGGACTTGGATCCATTTTACTTCAATCCTCCATTGTTCTAAGATGCCTTTGGAGTTAAAGGGAGGTCCTCCGTTGTGTAAAAACGTGCATCACAAGGAGGGTGATTATCCCTTTGTACCAAGCCTTGAAGGAGAGTTTTAAGGAAAAGGTCTGTTCTTGCACGAGGAATCACATCAATTTGGTATCAGAGCCCAAGGTCATCCGTATAAACTCCATATCTTTCGTTTCTTGCATCTAGATCATTCCCCAAATTCTGTTTCTCATCCCCTTCCTTTATCACCCAATATGTCAAACCTTAAACTAAAAAAAATTCGTGCTGTCTCACAGAAAAAGCCAAGGGCTTTTGAATACCCCCGTACCCTTAAAGTTGTGATCTTTTGAGACTGTTTGGCATTGCTATTGTTGCTGGAATATTTACTTCCATTTGACACACATATACATCGAAATTGCATGCTTACGATATGTGAATAAACCCTAAATCTTGGACTATTCTTGTACGGTTTTCTTGATCGAAATTGATGTTGTTTGCATGATCTGGGGAGATCTTTCATGAAGACTAAACCTTGCATGCTTCTTGGTTGAATTCTTAAAAATTTGGACAAGTAGATTCTGTTTTTCTTAGAGCCTAATTCATCCACACTGCCTGAAAAGCTACCTTTAATGTGTCTTTCTTATTGCTAACGAAGCTTTTAGATTATCTTTGAACTTGTGTGCTTTGCCTTATCTTTGATCAAAGGATTGATTTTTAATATTGTTCTTGATAAAAACCCTAACTTTTTCTCAAACCCTAGACTTGAAACCCTAATCTTCTAACCCTAGTCTTACCCCCTAACCCTACGCAACAAAACCCTTATTCTTGATCAAAACCCTAACCTATACACACCTAAAACCCTACAACCTCTGATGTGTGAATGGTGCGAAATCTACTCTCAACCTTAAGCTTCCTCCATCAAAACGGTTTGGCACAAAGGAATAGTTGGTAGGAAAGTTGATTTCAACCCTCCTATATGGTATTCTTTGGAAATGTCAATGACCCTCAAATAGCTCAATCTATGAGAGGTCTCTTAAACTTGATTTTTAATGCAAAAAAAGAAAACAAAGTGCAGCTTTCTCAAAAGAAAAGCAACGAAATTTTCATTCAAAATGAGCTGAAGTTTCCCATTCGGTTTACATGGATTAAATAAGAATAAAACTTGATTCTAACACTTATCCTAGTCAAAAGTACAATAAAAAGAAAATATTCTGGTCTTAGGACCAGACTAAAACGGCTGGAACCATATTAGTTGGCTTAAAAAAGTCAATCTCCAAGAAGTAAACAAAGATGCTAGATTTTAGGCTGAAGTAGCGCCTCTGGTTGACTTGCCGTTTCCCATGGCTACAAGCCAAATATGAAGAAGAGTCCTTGAAAATTTTAACTCACGTCTTGAGCTTGAGATATGGCTTTTCAATGACTCAAATTGGAGTTTGTATGACTAGGTTATGCATCCACAAAGTCCATGCATTTTCGCCTCTTTTCAGCATACTTTGTCTAAAACTTCAGCACAGGATTGGCAACTCCAACAGCCCCTACAAAGCAAACAAAAAAATAGCAAGCATCAAACAAATAAAGAAAGAGATAATAAATGAAAATGCAAGAAACCCAAAGGTAAGGAAAACTTTTACTGAGCTGGTTCAATGAAATGAATTCAATGAACTTCAGGTTCATCTTGAACATGACTAAACAAGAATTTTCCAACTTAAAACAAAGTTGTTTGACCTTGCTTCTTGTTATAGGCCCTTGAGGTGCCACGACCTCTTGATAGGGATCATTGGTCTGCATAAGCCTCACCCTCTCAAGAAACCCTAACCCTAACTCTTGAAACTCTATCCGTACCCTACAACAAAGACCCTAACCCTAAACAACCACAACCCACATGGCATAAACCCACAATACACAAAGAAACCCTAGCCATACCATAAACTACAAAGGAAGGCAAAGAAAACCTTAATCCTATCCACTAAACCCTACAACATTGAAGATCCTTTCAAGAAACTCAAGAACCTAATAAAGATATTCAAGAAAGCACAAGGAAGGGTTGGTTGAAGGCTGCACAAGCACAAGTGTTGCAAGAAAAACCATAGACAGTGTAAATTTACTATTTTGCCATTAGTCAAAAAAGGGTTTTGTATAAAAAATGAAAAAAAGGTCAAAAACAAAGAAGAAAGGGAAAGACAAAAGAAAAGAGAGAAAAAGATTCAAGAAGGGCAAGAGAGGAAAAGTGAACAAAACGTTGAAGACTTGTGTCATCTTGGTACGTGATTGAAAGCCGTGGCATCCACCTTCAAACACCCCCACACTTAGCCTCAGAAAGACTTAAACACATACCTAACTCTTGAACACTATTAGGTTAAAACTTGGTTGAACATGAGATGAATTAAGTAAGAAAAGTCCAAGAATAACTAAATATTGCCTAGGACAACCCTTAAGTTTCTCTTTGGCTCAGCCCCTAACATAACTTTTGGTTTATCATATCTTTGAACTTAGAATTTTTTGTCCAAATTCATTCTTCCTTATGTTGGTTTTGAGTTGGGAAAAGGTTGGAGTTGATTGAAGTTGTTTTAAGAAGTTGCTTAGACTGTTTTTGTTTTTGTTTGAGTGGACTGCTTTGGCAAGTCTTAAGGCTATCTTAGGACTGTTTTAGGCCATTTAAAGGAGCATTGTGTACTGGTTTTAAGTTGGGAAATTTGGTGAAAATTGGATCAAAAAGCCGCGACTTAAAGGTCATGAAAACAAGGTTGTGCAAAAAAATTTTTGGACTATTTTTGTGTCTTGACATTACCTCCACCAAATGTTGCTGTAGTGTTTCAAACCCTATATTGTGCTGAGAAACAAAATGTGAGTGTGAGAGAAAAGATTGAGAGAAAGGAGTGAGAGAAACGAGAGCTATCCACTTGATTTTCAATAACGTCTAACTTTTGTTTGATCTTTGTGTCAGTTATCCTTTTTCTTTTGTTTTCTTTTACTTTGATCTCTGGTCATACCCATGGATAGCGTTTCTCAAAGTGTGACAAGCACTCCTCAAAGTTCCCATGTTAAATCAGGGGAGAAAGAGGCCACAATGAGTCAAATGATGCAAGCTATTGAAAGAATCTTCCAATAACAAGATATGATGAGAACTTACATTGTGGATGACAACGTAAAGCTAGATGACATCAACAATAGGCTGCACAACATATAGGAGAAAAGCACACACAAAGTCAAAAGTTCTGAGAGGCTAATGAGTGTAGAACAACAGGAGGTTGCTCAAACTCAAACCCCTCAAGAATCAAGGAGGCTGCCCCTTATTCCTCAAAACAACTATGAATCCTAGAAGCGAACAAGTACATCAAACGTATGAAGAGGGAACATATAATGGAAGGAGGCAACCACATGTTCAAGGGACATTTGAAGACGATCATCACAACCCTTTTGATGATAAAGAGTATGAAGACATCAATGCTCGAGGCTACAATAGAAGAGATAACCCACTTTACCCTCAAGAAGATGACTTATTGACAGGCAAGCTGAACATACCTCAATAACAAGGGAATAGTGATCCAGAAGCCTACTTACAGGGGGAGATAAAGGTGGACCTCATCTAACTACTCTGAGGTCCAAAAGGTATGTTCTGTAATTGTTGAATTCATTGATTAAGCTTTACATTGGTGGAATCAAACCATGATCTTGAGAGAAAGAATCGGATAACCACCCATGACAAGATGGGAAGACTTGAAATTTGAGCTCAGGAGAAGATTCATCCCTGACCACTACCCACAATCCATGTTCCGAAAGTTGCAAGTTTTGACTCAAGGCAATAAAAGTTTTGATGAATACTTCAAGGAGCTAGAAATGTTGTTAGTAAAGAATAACACTAATGAACCAACTTAAGGTACAATGGCAAGATTTTTGCAAGGTTTTCATAAAGACATAGCACATAAAGTTGAATTACGCAAACTTGACTGCAACAGTGCACATGGCTGAGAAAGTCGAACGTCAAGTAAATTCTAGATCTTTCAATTTAGGTTTTAGAACAAATTCTTCTTCGTACAACAGAATGCAAAGTAGGTACAACCAAATCTGGAGTACCAAGCCTTGGCCAAAGAGGCCAAAAAATCTGTGCCCAAGGTTGGGAAAATAGGCCCCAAGGGAGTAGCCAAAGTCGTGGGCAAGAAGGCCCAAGAATTGAAGATAAAAGCAAGGCTATGGCCTTTGGAGGTAAGTCTTCTAATCTTCCTTCTGGTTATAGAGATATCTTCTGCTTCAAATGCCAAGGTAGAGGTCACATAGGGAGAGAATGCCCTAACACTAAAAGAATAATGATAGCTGAGGACACTAATGAGTATTACACTGACGATGAAGAAGAATCTAATGCTGAAAATGAACCTACAGAATTGCACGAAGAAAGTGTAAGTGATGATGATGTTAATGAGTCTAATGAATTTCTTATTGTGCGAAGGTCCTTAAATGCAAATCAAAAAGTAAATGATCATGACCAACATAGAGACAACATCTTTCATATACAGTACATGATAAATGGAAAAGTGTGCACTTTGATTATTGATTCTGGTTCATGTGCTAATATGGCTAGTGTAGAACTTTACGTAAACTTGAATTACCCATGCTTAAACACCCAATGATGAGAATCAGGGATCTCATCATGAGGTCATGGGTCCTATGACAAGAAGGAGGACTAGAGAACTTGGTCATCAAGTTGAAACCTTCTTGTACAAACATGTTCAAAATGAACCTAAGGTTCATTGGGTTCACTTCATTGAACCTACACCATGAGCGTTTATGAGTGTGCATGTGTGCGCATTCTTTAGTTTGAATTTTGCCTTGTTTTCTTATTATCTTTGTTTTAGGTGTTTGCTTTGTAGGTAAATTAGATACATAGAAGATCCAAACCAAATGGGCAATATAGGGGTATGTTGCAAGAAGGGAGACAAAAGGAATGTTGTCTTGAGAAGAATGTTTGTCTCCACAAAGAAAAATTCAAATGTATCCAAGCTAGAATTCCTTCTTCAAAAGTGAACTCAAATACATATCCAAACAACCACCATGAGGACGGCCATTTTGAAGTGCAAGGATGAAGATCAAATTGAAATCAAACTTGAAGTTAAACTTGAATTTAAATTCGCCCATGATTTGAATTCAAGTTTCAACCAATTGGAGACTTAAATTTTGAGAATATTCAGCCAATATATCCAGCCATGTACACGCCATCTTGAATGAGAAAAGAAGGATATATTCCAATTCAAATTGAATCCAAGTTTGAATTCAAATTCAAACTCAATTTGAATTCAAACTTCAACCATCTTTTGAATTCACCCCCAGCCATCTTATCATCATCAAATAAGATTTCAAGACACCTCATTGGACATCTTAAACACGGCTGGAAGAGGTGGAAAGGATAGTCAACAACCAAATTCAAAATGCACTCAAATTAAAATTCAACTTGAATTCAAACTTCATCCAACTTTTGAATTCAACTTCAACCTCATCCTACTCATCAAATCCGCTTATCCAAATCCTCAATTGATCATCATACACGGCTGGATAAAGTGAAGATGGCAGCCTACATGCATTGCAAATGTTAGCTAGAATTTGTCTTAGATTTGAATTCAAACAATTTACAAATTTCAAGTTCATTTTAAATGCTTTCTAGATACCTTATTTAGAGATAACATCTGGTTATCTCCATGATTTTGGACGTCTATAAACAGGGCCTTTTGGCTGAGTTCTAGGAATAACTTTTGATGAATAAAATTTCTTGATATTTCCTTCACTTATTGTGAGACTTTGTTTTCTTGGTTTTGCATTAAAAACTTAAGTTAAGATCCTTCAAAGTTGAGCATTTTGAAGGTGTTGCCGTTGCTTAAAGGTACCGTCTAGGAGGGTCGTATTGGTTTGCCTGATCAACGACCATCTTGAAGTGTTGGTCTTGCTCATTGCTCCACATGTTTTTATCACTTAGAAAGCAAGGGGGAAGTCTTCTTCCTTGTGCCTAACCCTTTGTGAAGGACGTTTGGAAGGTGGAATTGTTGGGGCCCACGTTTTGCACGCATCAAATTGGTATCAGAGACAGGTTACTCTATTCCACCGTATTCTATCCTCTTCTTTTCGTTTGAGTCTTTTCATTTCAAGTTCAGTTGTGTGATTTTTCTACTCCTCATTCTACACATCATTCATCTATCATACAAAAAATACGTCCTAGGGTTCCTAAGTGTTTGTCTTTTTCTTCATTGTCATTCATCATTCAAGTGTCATTATTTTCGTTTCAATCTTGTCGTCAAATCTGATTTGAGTCTTTCAACTTTGAATAAATTAGGGTTTATTGC
Organism: Eustoma russellianum; assembly: GCA_036186865.1. Classification (NCBI taxonomy): domain Eukaryota; kingdom Viridiplantae; phylum Streptophyta; class Magnoliopsida; order Gentianales; family Gentianaceae; genus Eustoma; species Eustoma russellianum. The sequence continues at coordinate 8,069,305 of AP025071.1, forward strand.
ATTTAGGTCCCATTCAGCTTTCTTTTAAACGTTACAACCATCAGCCTATAAAGCTACCTCGGTTTCAAATCATCTTGTTTCTACCGAAGCTTTTAGTTGGTGATGATTGTATGCATCTTGTGATTCGTACTGTGATTGATTTCATGCTTTAAATCAAGTTAGTCCTACGTGTGTGTTCTTCACAAGCCATTTCCACATCAACAAAACCCTAAAATCAGCACCAATACCCACGGCCCAAACAAATTAAACCAAACCTGACCCTAAAACTCACCAACCAGATTCCAAACCACCTTATTTACTCTCTTAACAAAAAGCCCCAACCTAATTTTTCCAAACGAAATCAGCATCAAAAGTTCCCAACTCATTCAAAAAAACCTAACCTTAGAATTTGAATTTTGCTTCAATTCTGTCCTACACTCATCCATTATCCAAATTGACCACACAATTTATCAATTACCAACCCAAATAGCCATATATACCGAACAGTCAATTCCCAAAACCCCAATCCTGCAAATACCCAAAAACGTCCAAAAACCCTAAATTGAAAAACCCTAACCCTAATCCCAATTCTGCCCAACCCCAATTTCCCTCACTTTCCAAGGTTATTTTGTTGTCATTCAAGGTTGCAAACTGCAATTTAAGGTCATTGCACTATTCTGCCCAAAAACAAAAGATCTGAGTGCAAAACGCACAAAATTCCAATTCTGCCCCTAGTCAAAAAAGAAGAATTTGAACCTTGCTTACGTTGAAAAAGAAAGGAAGGAAAGAAAAACAAAAGAACGAGAGAAGAAAAAGGGCAAAATATTTGTGCATTACTTGAAAAGTTTTTTGGTGCAATTTGAAAACTTTAGATACCGTATTTCATTTTTGCTACACACAACCGTCCTCCCAAATCTCATTCTCCTTATCCTGCTCTTCTTGAAACAATCACACACTTGGTTGCTCGATTATTGCATCACTTGAACCATTTTGTTGAAAGTAAGTGCATAGAATCAAAATTAACTAAAGTTGCCCATGGAAACCCTTAGTTCATCTTTGGTTCAACCTTGTACATCAATTTGGTTGCTTATTTTCTTTGAATCATAGTAGGAAGTTCAAGTTTGTTTCCATTTCACTTGATTTTATTTTAATATTATTTGGTGCAACTTGAAAGCAAAAGGGAGAAACAAGTGTAGACCGTTGTGATTTGGAGAAGCATTGGCAAAACACTTTCTTAATTGATCGCTTTGAATCTTATTAACTTCAGGTTATCCAATAAGCAAAGTAGTAAGAGAGTTGGAAGAAGAGAAAGAGGAGTGTTCATATTTCGTTTTTACTAATCACTTAATGTTTGCTTATCTTTGTGTTAGTTTGGTTCTTTCCTTTTTTCTTTTTGTTTTCGTTTAAATTCCTTAGGTAAAATGGAGAGCATCACTCATTCCGCTTCTAGTAAATCAAAGGAAGCCGAGCATTTGGACAACAAGCAACAACAAATGCTGGAGATGCTCAAGAAACTCATGCATGACAATGAGGTAATCAAACATCGGATGGAGGACGTTGAACGGAGCTACAAAACGAGTGACGGCCAAGGCACAAGCAGGGTCATTCCCCCACAACAACCTAGGCGTCACCCCCCAGAAGAAGTTGAGGATGACAACCTTAGACCACCACACATCGAGGCAAGAAGGTTTGTTCCTCCAACGCAACCAAGAAGGTATGCTCCAAGAAGGTACAATGATGATTACATTCCATTTGAGCATGATGATTATGACTTTGATGACCACCCTCCCCGTGGTTAACAAAGACACCAAAATCCCCTTCCCCACAAGATGACAATTTTCTCAAAACAAAAATAAATATTCCCACGTTTTATGGTAAAAGTAACGCGGAAGAATATTTGGAATGGGAAACGAAAGTGGATCTAATCTTTTCTTGTACCAACTACAGTGAACTACAAAAACTGTGGTACGCTTCTATTGAGTTTTCTGGTTATGCACTAAATTAGTGGACAAATTTTGTGTCGAAATAGAACTAAGACAAGACAACCTCCAATTGCCACTTGGGAAGAAATGATGTTTGAAATGAGACAACGTTTTATCCCAAACAATTTTGAGGGTTCTATTTTCACAAGTTTGCAAAACTTAAGACAAAGGGTCCAAAAGTGTAGACGAGTATTACAAAGAATTAGAAACTTTGTTGGAAAGGACTAACTTGCAGGAACCCAAAGAAGGCACCAAGGCTCGTTTCTTACATTGTCTAAACAGGAAGATTGCGCAAAGGGTTGAGCTTCAACCTTACCTCGACCTCACAACCATGGTCCATATGGCTGAAAAGATTGAACACCAACTAAAGGTACGTAGTTCCTCCAATTTCAATTCCACTTATCGTACTAATTAGTCTTCATCAAGGTTTTCAAGCAAGCCTTCAGGAACGGGAAGCTCACGCCCTACAGGAGGCCAAACACGTGACCAAAGCGTGTCACAAAAGTTTGACAACCGAGTGCAGGGCTCACAAGAGCGAGACGACCGATCCCAACATAAAGCTCCTATAGGGAATTCTTTTGAACTCTCTAACAGGTTTAGGGAAATGCTATAAATGTCAAGGACGTGGTCACATAGGAAAAGAGTGTCCTAATGCAAAACGAATCATGTTAATTGAGGAGACTAATGAATATGTGACTGAGTCTGAGCAAGAAAATGAATCTGAGCATGATAATGAAACTGAACTTGAAGAGGATCTAGGCACACTAGATGAATATGACACTAAGGAATTTCTTGTTGTGCGTAGAGCTTTGACCGCATATCCGAAATTACATGATTTCAGTGATGATACTGTGCATGATTCTTATGATGATAATGCTGAAATTTCAATTTATACACATGTTGTTCATGATAACGTTGATGTGCCAAATGAACACGACTTACATGATAAGCTTCTTGAATTGCATGATCCTAGATTGTCTAAATCTTCTTTGTCCGAATCTGATTCCAATAATGATGTTGTTTTGTACTCTAAAGTGTGCAAACTTGAAAAGCAATTGCGTATTTGTTTCCATGATGATGTTGAAGTTGAACATGACTGTGTGAAATTCTTAGAATGTAATTTTAACATTCGTAAGAGACTTCTAGCGCAAAAAGAACGTAACTTTGAGATCCTCACGGAAATAGAAGAACAAAAGGTGCGTAGAATAGACATCCTTAACAAATTGCAGGGCCTTAGGAGACTTATTGATATTTATCATGTTCATGAGACTGCCCTGCTTGCTGAAAATGATGAGCCTGAATCTCAAGTTGTTTGTACGACACATGATTCACATAATTTGCTTGATTTACATGCTGATTTACGAGATGATTTGAGTGACATTTCAAATGACAATAGTGATAATTTAGGTCATAAACATGATAACGTTGAGAGGCATGAATGGGTTGTCTATAATAATCCTTTGTTTGAATGTCTTGATAGTGACATTCCATATGATAGTGCCGAGATTTCTAATTTGCGTGCTTATGAATCTGAAATTCCGCTTGATGTTGCCTTGCAAACTGATTTTGAGGATGATAATCTGCATGTTAGTGCTGACTTGTGCTTTGTTGAGCATGGTAGCTCAAATACACCTGATTTGGAAGTTCTAAGGAGTGTACAAGGTACGCTGCTTATTCCTTATTTCTAACATACATTCTCTTTCATGCATGACACACCTTATGCGAGGAGTCTTCTACCTACCATGTTAGTGAATCCTAAACACATTAGAAAGAGGTGCTTCTTGTTGAGTGTCCATGTAGATATGTGCTATGATGTGTCGTTATATGTTGTCATTTAGTTGATTGCTCACCCTAAGCATGTAAGGCTTAAATTATGTATGATCATTGCATTTGGTTTGTTTGAACTTGTATCTTACATAGTTTATGAGTCACTTGTGGAGTATCACTCTTATCCAATTGTGTGTTTAGATTTGTGTGACCTCACACCTTTCCCTCATGAACCCTTAGATTCGAAGACGAATCTTCTTGAGGAGGGGGATTGATGAGGATCGGGGATCCCATCAAGAGGTCACAGGTCCTATGACAAGAAGGAAGGCTAGAGAACTTCGTCATCAAGTTGGAACCTTCTCGTACAAACATGTTCAAGATGAACCTAAGGTTCATTGGGTTCACTTCCTTGAACCTACACTATGAACGTGTATGTGTGTGTGTGTGTGAGTATTCCTTGTTTTGAATTTTGTCTTGTTTTCTTGTGATCTTTGTTTTATGTGTTTCCTTTGTAGGTAAATTAGGTACATGAAATTTCGAAGCAAAATAGAGACTCAAAAAGGATATTATAGCGTGTGCTTCAAAAAGGGAGACAAAAGGAATGTTGTTTTGAGAAGAATGTTTTTCTCCACAAGGACAAATTCAAATGTGTCCAAGATGGAATCCATTTTCAAAAATCCAGCTCAAATTATCTCCATACTGGCGCCCAACTTGAAGTTCAAAGATGGAGACAAAATCGCATTCAAACTTGAAGACAAACTTGAATTTGAATTCAACCATTATTTGAATTCAAGTTTCAACCAATTTGAGATTTATATTTCAAGAAATTCTCAGCCTTATCTTGGTCCATTCCACACGCCATCTTGGAGGTTAAGAGGAAGATGAGTCTACGATTCAAAGTTGAACCCAAATTTAAATTCAAATTCAAACTCAATTTGAATTCAAACTTCAACCAACATTTGAATTCAACATCTTAGCCACCTTGAAGCCATCTACACTCCATTCTTGAAGCAAGGAGGAGATGAGATTACAATTCAAAGTTGAACCCAAATTTGAATTGAAATTTAAACTCAATTCAAATTCAAACTTCAACCAACCTTTGAATTCAACTCCAATCACTTTATCATCATCAAATCAGGTCTCAAACACCTCCATTTATTCATCATACACGGCTGGAAGAGAGAAGATGGAAATCTACAAGCAATTCAAGTTTTAGCTAGAATTTGTTTTAGTTTTGAATTCAAACAAGTTTGAATTTTTAAACACTTGTTAGCTAGCTTATTTGAATTGTTTTCTACTCATTGTAAGGCTGAATAAGGACGAGTAGCAGCCTATAAATAGAGCCCTTGGGGCGCTTAGGAAAAAAACTTTGGATGAATAAAATTTCTTGATATTTTCTTCACTTATTGTGAGACTTTGTTTTCTTGGTTTTGCATTAAAAACCTAAGTTAAGATCCTTCAAATTTGAGCATTTTGAAGGTGTTGCCATTGCTTAAAGGTATCGTCCAGGAGGGCCGTATTGGTTTGCCTGATCAACGACCATCTTGAAGTGTTGGTCTTGCTAATTGCTCCACACGTTTTTATAACTAAGGAAGCAAGGGGGAAATCTTCTTCCTTGTGCCTATCCCTTTGTGAAGGACATTTGGAAGGTGGAATTGTTAGAGCCCACGTCTTGCACGCATCACTCAGTTTGGACCTCCAAAACAGCCTACTTCTGGGCTTTAACCCTAAGATATTTACCTTTTCTTGTCCATTTCTTTGTTGTATTTAATGGTCCTTTATTCAACCCACTTTTTATATATTTTTAATTTGAGAAAATACCCTTTTTCAGGGCATTAGGCTTTGAATTTTGATTTCACATTTTTATGACATATGCATAACATCCTAAAGTACAGTGTGACAAAATTTCATGAATTTTGGAGGTCCAAAACCAATTCATTTAATCATTCAAACACGGGGTATGAAAACAAAATTTGTTTTCAGAAGTGAGTATTGGTCAATAACATTTTTTAAAAACCAATTTTTCTGCACTCATTATTCAACCCCCTTCTGGTGGTGCTGTACAGGTCCTACAAGTGGTATCAGAATGAGATTGACTCACAACAAGAAGATCCAACAATCTTTGTGAGATGGCATACACTAATCACAAAACTGAGCAAGTTATGTGAAGCCAAAGGCCTCCACTTTTTGATGATGAGTCCTTTAATCAATGGAAACTTCGTATGAAATATTTTTTAATGGCTATTGACATAGATCTATGGTCTATAATAGAATATGGTCGTTTTGTTCCTTTTAAAATACCACTATTGATGGTGTTGCTTAAGAGATTGTAAAAACTAAACAAGAATATACTAGTGATGATAAAAAGAAGTTGAGTATGAATGCTAAAGCCATGCAACTTCTCTTAAACGGTTTGAGTAAAAGTGAATCTAATTATGTCACTAATTGCTCCAGTGCTCAAGAGATGTGGAAGTGTCTAGAAATAAGGCATGAAAGAACTAGTCAAGTAAAAGACTCTAAGATCTATTGTTGACATTGATCCTTTAAATTATTGCCAAATGAATCTATTGTTCATATGGATTTGAGATTGACTAACATCTATAATTCTCTTCATTCTCTTGGAAAGTTTTTTTCTTCACAGGAAAAAGTATAGAAAGTTTTGAGAAGCCTCCCATCCGAATGAGATCCTAAAGTGACTGCAATTGAAGAAAGTAAAGAAACAAAGTTAATAAAAATGGAAGAATTGATAGGATATCTAAAGGTATATGAAAACAAACTCACTCTAAGAAAATCTGAATCAACTTCTAAACAAGGAAAGACCATAGCTTTTAATTCCTATTTGTGTGAACGTCCAAATGCTCTGAAAATTTGACCACTAACTCTTTATATACTATAATTAAATGGGTTGAAACAGTTTTGGAAAATTATTTTGGGAAGTAAGTCAACTACAATCAAAGTCTCAACCTTTGCAAGTCTGAAAATCAGACTGCACTAGTCTCAGAACTTTTGATGTTTGATTGACTTATACTTATCCAAAAGGTTGAAACTTGTCCCAAATTAACCCTAGAACGTATAAGTATATTTCTGGAAATTTTCGTAATTTTTGAAAAACGTTTACTATTTTTACGGATGCGAACAAGACGGGTAAACAGTGCAGTAACTGAAAAGTAAATGCAGAAAGTAAATGGCACCAAGAATTTTATACTGGTTCGGTTATAAACAACCTACTCCAGTCTTCAAGGAACACCTTACTTGGCTCACACTAATCACACACACGCAGTACACCTTACCGCAGGGTTGATGGAGTTACACACCAACTCCAACTCTTTACAAACCTTGTATGACGAGCACAATTCACACGAACACCACCACCTTGCTAGAATGAAGATTGATCACACCTTGATCAATCTTTTACAAAGATGTATAATGAATGATGGTTTATCTCAAGCCTATTCAAGATTGAAAGATATGAAAAACAATAGGCTTTTACAAGAAAAGAGAAAGAAAGAAGATGTAGGAGAAGAAGAGCTTGGCAATTTGATCTCTTTGAAATGCAATGCTTGTTGTTGTTTTGTTTGCTCTCCTCTTCTTTCCTTATAATGTTCCAACCGTCCCCTATACTTGTCTTCCCCTCTTGAAAATTACCTTTTAAGTCCTTGAGAGAGTGCAAGACATCATTGTGACAATGCCTTGCTTACTTGGCATCTTCCTATTGGATCATCATTTAGTCTTCGCTTACTTGGCACCTCTTTATTGGTTCAACATTGTCATCAAAATGACATGGAAAAAATCTGAGATATACACTTTAACATGTTCCAAAAATCAATCACAAAATCATTCCATAAATCAAGAATTATATCATAAATTGCAAGACCAAAAATTCTTCCATTTACATGCCAAAAATTCGGCCATAACAACCTTGCCATGCTGAATTTTTTCAGCATGTGCATCATGGGGATAAAGTTCAAATCATTACCATTTTCTTTGAATTTTTATCATAAAAATGAATCAACAATATATGGTAAGTCTTGCTACCAATTAAGAAATGAACTTGGACACAAATAGCTCATCAAATTTGGCCATACACCTTGTACACATGCTGAAAAATTTTCAGCATGTGATATGTAGAATATCCCCATTTATTTATTTAAATTATATTCAAAACCTTACCATACCTTTTTCCAATTAATCACCTAATAAAAGATGACAAAATAGGTCACATTTAACACCAAAAATCGGCCAGCTTTGCTTCATCATGCTGAAATTTTCAGCATGTGACATAAGTGAGATATATTTGAATTTCTTACCTTTTGTAGCTTTTCTCTTTAATTCACCAACAATGTATGATTGATACTTGACCAATCAATATGCCAACAAAGCTCCACATGTGCTCCAAATCAGCTGTATGTGCGTTGGAAGATGTATGTACATGTGCTGAAATTTATTTTTGTTAACTTTGTAAAATAGTGCACATTTAATAATACACACATGTAATATTCCAATCAACCCTTAATTTAATTTTCTAGAACACTTTAAGAGGTATATCATATGTAAAAATTGTCTAGATACGTGTCACATGATGTACAAGAAAAACGTTCAATGTTATGTGCGTAGAAAACCGAATTTTCGATATTTATCGATTACCCGATTTTTCTCTAATTTAAATTCCAACTTTTGCACATGTTATATATATTATGTTATACATAATATATATAATATATACTTTAAATCTCAGCACTTGGCTGGTTTAAAGTGGTACCATTAGCATGTGACAAGATTAAGCTTGGAATCTTCACATTTTTGCCTTAATGTGGAGTAATTTGTGTGTGCCAACATGGAAAGTATTTTTGGCTGATTATTATGTCATGTGCACGAAATTTACATCATATTTTGATGTATATGGGCTGGCTATTTATTTATGGAAAGTACGTGACACGTTGGCGAAGTTTCGGTATTCGCCCGATACGACAAATTTCGGTTTAGAACCTTTTATCGTGTCGTATTTGATTTTTCATCACCATATCTTATATCATATGATATAAGACCTTAATATACTCATAAATATGAGTTAAGTATAGTGGTGTGACGTTAACGTACGTACGTAAAATATATAACGTGTCGGTAGTACGTTGGAATACATTTATTTAAAAAAATCTGAAAATATGTATAATATATGTATATGTGGCATGTACATTAATGGATGGAGAGGAGGAGAAGACTTTCCTTCTTTAGCCTTGTTGCCTTTGTGCCTTTTCCAAATGAATCTTCCTTTAATGAACTACTTAGTTTAATAAACTAAGTACGTCACTTAATGAACTAGTTGAGTTCATTAATGGTGGCACCTGAAAATAGTATAAACACAACAAATGTTCGCCATATGATGTAAGCTTTAATTCTTCATGGCTCGTTAGTACGGCAACATGATATATAAGCTAAATAAGGCAAGTAATGGAAAGTTATCATGCATACATGTACACATTTATGTATGTATACGTTTATACATATATATATATGCTTTCAAATTGCTTATTTTGAAATCACTCAAACCCTCTTATCTCTAAAATCTCCCCCTTTTGATGATTTTCAAAATAACTTGTGTACATGATTTAAATACTATCTCTCCCCCTTGAATCGTGCGCAAATTTGAATTTGAATTTCGAATTTCAAATCCGGCTCCCCCTTGATTTGTGCAATTAAGATCAATTAGTGTCTCTCTCCCCCTTAAATCATGCTTTTCTCTCCCCCTTTATTTTGGAAAGTTAATCAAAAGATTCCTGTCAAAAAGGAAAGTAATATCAAATCAAATCATATCAACGGGAATCATGCCTAATTTAGAACGAAGAGATTCATATGTGGCTTGATTTAAGGCCTTTGTAAATATATCCGCGACTTGTGATTCTGTGCGTACGTGATCTATGACAATATTACCATTGTTAACGTGATCACGAAGAAAGTGATAGCAAACTTCTATATGCTTAGCCTTAGAGTGTAACACGGGGTTCTTAGACAAATTTATTGCACTCATACTATCACAATATATAGGAATTTTATTTACGGTAATTCGAAAGTCCGAAAGTTGTTGTTTTATCCACAACAACTATGTGCAACAAAGGCTAAGAGCCATGTACTCAGCCTCCGTAGTGGACAAAGCAACACTTGCTTGCTTTTTGGAAAACCATGAAATAAGGGAATTTTCTATAAATTGGCAAGTTCCACTCGTGCTTTTTCTATCTATTTTGCAGCCGCCATAATCTGCATCAGTGTAAGCATGTAAGTCAAATGTAGAATCCCTATCGTACCAAATACCTAAGGTGGGCTTGTGCTTAATATAACAGAATATTCTTTTTACCGCATTTAAGTGTGACACCTTAGGTTGACTTTGAAAACGAGCACACATGCATACGCTAAACATGATGTCAGGCCTACTAGCAGTTAAATATAGCAAAGAACCTATCATAGATCGATATAATCCATTATCAACGTCTTTACCATGTTCGACTTTGTCTAATTTAGTAGTGACACTCATAGGGGTGGGGGATGGTTTCAAATTTTCAAAATTAAACTTTTTGATCATGTCATTAACATATTTCGCTTGGCTTATATGAATTCCTTTACTCGTTTGCTTAATCTGCAAGCCAAGAAAATAATTAAGTTCACCAACCATAGACATTTCAAATTCAAATTTCATGCAATTTTCAAAATCTTTAACAAGTCTATGTGAGGTAGAGCCAAAAATAATGTCATCTACGTAGATTTGAATAATAAGTAAATCTGATTTTTCTTGTTTCAAAAATAGTGTACTATCTATAGTGCCACGTTTAAAATTATTTTCTAAAAGGAAAGTAGCAAAATGATTATACCATGCTCTCGGTGCTTGCTTTAGGCCATATAGTGCCTTCTTTAGTTTGTACACGTGATCTGGATGTTTCAAATCTTCAAAATCGGGTGGTTGCTTCACGTATATTCTTCTTGTATGAATCCGTTTAGGAAAGCACTTTTTACATCCATTTGACATAATTTAAAATCTTTCATGCAAGCAATAGCAAGTAATAGTCGTATAGCCGTGCTACGGGTGCGAATGTTTCATCATAGTCAATTCCTTCTTCTTGATTATATCCTTGTGCAACAAGTCTCGCTTTATTTCTAACAACCTTTCCTTCTTCATTCATTTTATTCCTAAATACCCACTTTGTGCCTATAATAGTCTTATCTTGTGGTCGTGGCACTAAATCCCATACATCATTTCTAATGAATTGATTAAGTTCGTCATGCATAGCATCAATCCAAGATGAATCACTCAAAGCATCATGCACATTTTTGGGCTCAATTTCAGAAATCATAGCATGAAATTCATTTATTTCATCCGAAGTGATTCTTCTACGTGGTCGCACACCGTGAGTGAGGTCGCCTATGGCCTCGCTTTGTTTCTAACGACTATACCATCTTCATTCCTTTTTTCTAAAGACCCACTTTGTGCCTATTATCGTTTTATCTTGTAGTTGTGGCACTAGATCCCACACATCTTTCTTGTGAATTGATTTAGTTCGTCATGCATAGCATCAAACCAAGAAGAATCATTCAAAGAATCAAACACATTCTTGGGTTTAATTTCAGATATCATAGCATGGAATGATTTATTTCATCTTGATTTATTCTTGTACTTGGTCGTACACCTTGTGTTATGTCGCCTATTGTAAGGTCGTTTGGGTGGTCCTTATGCCATATTGGTTGATTATTTTCTAAGTTTCATGCATTTGTAAGTGATCATGCATTTCTAGTGTGCCGTGTTCATCATGTAGGATAGTTTCTTCTATATTATCTAACATGGGCTTTAGCTGAAAATCATCGTCATATTCTTTATTTTTTTCATATTCACCGAATTCATTAAATTTCACATGAATATATTCTAAAATCTATCTAGTAATAGGATCATAACATCTATACGCCTTAGAATTTATAGAATATCCAACAAAAATGCATTCAATGGATTTAGACTCAAATTTATCTAGATTATGTTTTGTATTTAAAAAACATTTACAACCAAACACGTGAAAATAATCAATCTTAAGCATGCGATCAGTCAAAAATTCAAAAGGACTTTTGTTTATTTTCTTTCTAATCGATAAGCGGTTAACTATATAGCATGCACAATTTACGGCTTCTGCCTGCAAAAATCTAGGGAACTTATTTTCACATAGCATGGTTCTTGAAATTTTTTGTAGTGTCCTATTCTTTCTTTCTACTACTCCGTTTAATTATGGTGTTCAAGGTGGTGAAAACTCGTGTTTAATACCTTTTTCTTCACAAAATGCAATCATGTCATTATTTTTAAATTCGCCACCTCTATCGCTCCTAATCTTTTTCACTTTTAGACCATACTCATTTTCAGGTTGTTTTACTAATTTAGTAATCTCAACGGCACTATCATCTTTATTTGCAAGAAATAAAGTCCATGTATTGCAAGAAAAATCGCCAATGATAACACATGCATAATGTCGCCCACCAAGACTTCTAGTATGACTAGGATTAAACAAGTAAATGTGTAATAATTCTAAGACTCTAGACGTGCTAATTTCATTTTTAGATTTAAGTGATTCACGTGTTTGTTTGCCTTTAAGACAAGATTCACTCAACTTAAAATTGTCTAAATCGAGTTTAGGCAATCCTCGTACTAAATTCTTTCATTGAAGTTTCTCAAGAGTTGAGATGACAATATGTCCTAACCGCCTATGCCACAAATTCACGTTAGGTTCATTTGACATAAAACATTTTACTTTAGCGTCTATCATGTCACCCATAGAAACTGTAAAAATATTTTTTTCTCTTTTTCCTTTTAATATCGTTTCTCTGTTTTTGTTTACAATATTGCAATATGGATGAGTCAAGCACACATCAAAACTGCTGCCAAGAAATTGTGAGATGCTAAGCAACTGGTAGGATAGATTACTTACCAAAAGGACGTTGGAGATTTAAAGAGTGCTTGGACTTGCAATTGTGCATTTTCCTATGATTCTTCCTTCGTTGTTGTCTCCAAAGGTTACCGATCCACTTTTTAACCTTCTTCAATTTTGAAAACAAGCTCGGGTCATCCGCCATGTGCCTCAAGCAACCACTGTCAAGAAACCACTTGATTGATATATCTTTTGATTATGTGTTCCCTGCAATGTGTAACAACAATTTAGGTACATTTTTATTTTGGGTCCTTAGAGTTCGTTCTTCACCCCTTTGTAAGAGTACCTTTTGGACCCAAACTTGGGTGACCTTCCTCGGTCTTGAAAATGATGAGAAAAGAGATGAAGAAACAATATAATAGATGCTAGATGCAAATCCATTTGGCCTATGGCCGATAATGCCATCATGCTCATGATAAGATTTGTTTTTGATATGCCTTTCTGTTAGTGTGCATGGTCCGTGATCTACATGCATTTGTGTTGTATGAATGTCGTGTATGCATTAATGGTTTCTTTTCATATCTATATGGCACATGATTATATTTTGTATGAGATGAGCGGTGATCTAGCCGTCCTTTTAGGTAGTATACTTGCCTTAAATGCATGCGGTTTCTTAGATGAGGATAAAATGAATTTGGTTCACTTATTTTGTATTTCATTTTTCTCAACGTATCTTAATCTGGTTTTGCGCTTTTATGCTTTTGTGATGAAAGGAGGCGATCTAGTATGATCGTACCTGTATCGAACTGTTTTACCATTCTTTCTAAATCTGCATTTCTTGATTTCAAATTTCAAAACTCGAACTTCATTTCATTATTTTATGAGGTTAATGACGAGACCTCTGATTTTGATGCATTAAATGTGCAAGACAACTCTTCTTTTGAGTTGTTTAATTGAGATACAAGGTTCGTGTTAGATGATTCTAACAACTTCTTGTCTTCAATTTACCCTTTCTTTTCTTTCGCAATAGTCTTTGTGAATCTATGTAGTTCAAGATATTGACTAAGTGAATCATCATAAGAGGGTTCGGAATCATAATCAGAGTTAGAAGATACCTCGTTTGATGCTTTAGATGCAAAGCATACTTGTGCCGTCTCTTCCTCGGTTTCATCAGTCTCAGAGTCAGATAAGTCACTCCAAGTAGAGGCCTTGAGAGCTCTTCTTGTATTCCTTTGTTTAGGTTCTAAGACGGGTCTATTTTTGTTCCAATCTTTGTCACGGTTCTTGTTTGTTTGTTTGTCCTTATTTGGGCAGTCATATAATAATTCTCCAAGTTTTCCACATTCATACACTTTATATCTTTATCGATACTTTTATTTTTATTTCTCTTAGTTGGAATAGCCTTAGGTTTATACTTTAATGATTTTCTCATGAAGTTTCTCAACCCTTTAGCCAATAATATTCGATCTTCGTTGTCCGATTATGTGTCACTATCATGTACGTGATCGGAAGAGGTAGAGACATATTTATTTGATTTAAAAGCAATAGTCTTACCTTGTTCTGATGTTGATTCCAATTTCCTTAGTATGAGTTTGTTTTCATATACCTTTAATTATCTTATTAGTTCCTACCTTTTTATTGATCTTGTTTCTTTATTTCCTTCAATCGCTGTGACTTTGGGGTCCCATTCGGATGGGAGGGTTCTTAGCATCTTTTGTACCTTTTCCTGTGTAGAGAATGCTTTTCCAAGAGACTCAAGGGAGTCGTAAATGTTAGTTAAGCGTAAGTCCATATCAACAATTGATTCGTTTGGTAATAACTTGAAAGACTCAAGAGTAGACATAAGCATGTTTATTTTGGACACTTTAACTTGACTAGTGCCTTCATGTTTTTTAAGAATTCTCCACATTTCTTGGACATTAGAGCAATTTGACATATAACTCGATTCACATTTACTCAAACCATTTAAAAGGAGTTGCATGGCTCTAGCATTCATACTTAATTTTTTTTGTCATCACTAGTATATTCTTGGTTTTACGACTTCTAGTGTGACACCATCAATCGTAGATATCTTAGAAGTAATAAAAGGACCATCTTCTATAATGGACCACAAGCCTATATCAATAGCCATAAGAAAGAGTTTCATTCTAAGTTTCCATTGTATAAAGGACTCACCGTCAAAACAGGAGGCCTTTGACTCGACATACCTTCTTGTTTGGTCTTGTGCCTAGTGGATGCCATCTCACAAAGATCGTTGGATCCTTTAATTGTGAGTGTGCCTGCGTTCTGATACTACTTGTAGGACCTGTATGGCACCACTAGAAGGGTGGTTGAATAGTAAGTGTGGAAAAAAATTGGTTTTTAAAACTTTCGTTACCAATTAACTCACTTCTGAAAACAGATTCTATTTTCAGATCTTGTTTTGGATTAATTAGATGAACAGGTTAGAGACCTCAAACTGTGAAATTTGATGACAATGTGCTCTCAGATGTTATGAATGTCTCATAAAAATTTCAAATTAAAATTCAAAGTCTAACCCCTTAAGAAAACGTTTTTTCACATATTGTGTCAATCTGTCAGAAACTGTGCTCCGAAATGAAAATTTTATTCCTATTAATTGGGAACTCTAAATGACTTGAAAACTTAATGGTATGACCCTCAAGATGTTTATTTTTATTTTACTGGTTTAAAACAGTGTTTCAAAATTCCCTTGATAAGTATCTCAACCACGTTGATGTTCTCAATCTTTGTAAATCTGAGAATCGGATTGCACTAGTCTTATAACTATTAATGTGTGACTGATTTATACTTATCCAAATGAGGTGAAACTTGTGCCAAATGAAATCTAAGACGTGTGGATATGTTTCTACAAAATTTTGTGATTTTTTAAAATCGTTTTCTATTATTACTGTTGCAATGAAAACAATGCAGAAAACAGGAACTGAAAGTAAAAGTACTAAAAGTAAGAACACCGAGAATTTTATACTGGTTCGGTTAAAACAACCAACTCCAGTCTTCGAGGACACCTTCATCGGTTTGCACTAAACAAAAAACACCTTAGCACAAGGGTGACTGGAGTTAAACACCAACTCCACCCTTTTACAATCAAACAATTAAACAAACCAATCACAAACACCCCACCGATCGAATGAAGGCTTGATCAGATCTTGATCAACCTTTTACAAGAAATGAACGAGTGTAGGTGGTATAATCAAAACTATGTAATATAAGAATGATAGGCTTGAGGCTTAAGAGAGTACAAGTGGTAATAAGTCATGTTGGATATATTTACACATATAATATATGGAATTTATGCTATTTTCTTGCACATATATAAACATATCATACTTATATTGAGTTAAGAGAGTATGAGTGGTAAAAGGCATGTTGGATAGGGCCATACACCTTAGGGCCGAAAGTTGATGTAAGTACTTTTCTTTTTCTAATTTCTCTTTCTATATAGTGATACAGTTATGCTTGTCTTTTAATGATAATATAATCTCAACACATAATATACATGCATTTACATGACTATGCTTGGAAGATGTTAATCCATGACAAGGCATCCAATTTGGCCCTAGGGCCGAAAAGTGATCAATTATACAAATTAAATTTCCTCAATTTCATGTAGTTTTCCATTGTGTTATTTTTTTCATATCTATGACACATTATAAATATTTAGTCACATAGATATTGTCACATGGTTGTAATTCATCATTTTGGGTGCCAAAATGGCCATTGGGTAAAATTTATGCCCAATTCTTGGAATTTTAACACTATGTAATTGTTACACTTATGGCAATTTTTCTTTTATTTACGCATCATCCTTATACATAATTATTTAAGTATATTCCAATGGAAATTTATACATCAACATGACATGATTCAGGCCTCTTGGCCGAAAGTTAGGGGTGTTTCAACATGGACATTTCAACATGTAGAATGCATGCTTGGTGTGAAGATGATGACATCTATTTTCATGTCCTACTTACCATGAATACTTTCATAATGATGTATGAAGAACATCAAAATCCATAATTTTAACATGCTCAAATCACATCTTATACATATTCATTATCACAAAGACCATGATTATGGTGATGATCATGATAAAAGTTACATGCAAGCACATAGGAGTGTGACATTCATGGAATCACAGCTCCTTAGGCCATGATCGTCAAGATACACATCATGATGATAAAATCATGGCCATGATCGTCAAGATATACAAGAAAAAGTCTATGTAAAACAACCACCCCGATTTGAGAATATGAAGTGTTCAAATCATGTTTATGATTTAAAGAAGCTACATGGTTTAAAACAAGCTCCTAGAGCTTGGTATGATCGCTTTGCGATTTTTCTCTTAGAAAATGGATTCAAAAGAGGAACCATCGATAGTACTCTATTCTTGAAAAAAGAAAAATCAGATTTACTCATTATTCAAATTTATGTTGATGATATTATCTTTTGATCTATATGTGATAAATTAGTAGAAGAATTTGAAACTTGCATGAAATCCAAGTTTGAGATGTCTATGGTAGGCAAACTAAAATTTTATTGGCTTACAAATTAAGCAAACTAGTAAATGAATACACATGATTAAGAAATTTAATTTTGAAAAACTTGAAACCATCTACCACCCTATGAGTTTAGCCACTAAACTTTAACTAATTAAAGGTCGAACCATACTGATGCGTGCAAGACGTGGGCTCAAACAATTCCACCTTCCAAACGTCCTTCACAAAGGGTTAGGCACAAGGAAGACGACTTCCCCTTGCTTCCTTAGTGAAAAAACGTGTGGATCAAATGAGCAAGACCAACACTTCAAGATGGTCGTTGATCAGGCAAACCAATATGGCCCTCCTGGATGACACCTTTAGCAATGGCAACACCTTCAAAATGCTCAACTTTGAATGATCTTAACTTAGGTTTTTAATGCGAAATCAAGAAAACAAAGTCTCACATAAAGTGAAGGAAATATCAAGAAATTTTATTCATCAAAAGTTGTTCCTAGCATTCGGCCAAAAGGACCTATTTATAGACTAGAAAACGTGCTCCTTAAGCCTTAGAATGGCTAGAAATTATTTCAAATACTGCTAGCTACTAAGTGCTTAAATTTAAAATATGAGTGAAATTCAAACTAAGATAAATTCTAGTTACAACTTGAATTGCTTGCAAGGTGTTATCTCCCATGTATCAGCCGTGTTTGATGTCCAAATAATGCCTTGGAGGAGCTGATTTGATAAGTAGGATGAGGCCTGAAGTTGAATTCAAAAGTTGGTTGAATTTGAATTCATGTTGAGTTTGAATTTGAGTTCACTTTGAAATTGGCTCTTGCATATCCTTTCCCATCATTCCATCCGTGTCTTTGTTGATGAATGGAGATTAGAAATCTGATTTGATGTTGATAAGATGGCTAGAATTGAATTCAAATGATGGTTGAAGTTTGAATTCAAAATTGAGTTTGAATTTGAATTCAAACTTGGATTCAATTTGATTTTGAATCTATCCTTCCTTTATCCTTCAAAATGGCGTGTAGGTTGGCTGAGATAATAGCTCATTTCTTTTTGAAATGTAAGCCTCAAATTGGTTGAAACTTGAATTTAAATCATGGTTGAATTTAAATTCAAGTTTAGCTTTGAATTTAAATTCAATTTGATCATCATCCTTTTTTGCTTCAAAATGGCCGGCCCCTTGTTGTATTTGGAGATGATTTTGATTTCAATTTGAACAAGAGATTCCATCTTGGACACATTTGAATTTGTCTTTGTGGAGACCAAACATTCTCTTCAAGACAACATTCTTTTTGTCTCCCTTTTTGCAACACACGCCTAGCTTGCTCATTTTGGGCCTCCATTTCATTTTGATTTCCACGTACCTAATTTACCTACAAAGAAAACACATAAAACAAAGATCACAAGAAACAAGATAAAAAAACACACACGCACATGCATCAACGTTCAAAGAGTGGGTTCAATGAAGTGAACTCATGGAACCTTAGGTTCATCTTGAACATGCTTATACAAGAAGGTTCCAACTTGATGACAAAGTTCTCTTGCCCTCCTTCTTGTCATTGGGCCCTTGACCTCTTGATGGGACCCTTGATCCTCATCGGACCCTTGATCCTCATCTAAAACCATGGGTTATACGAGAAGAGAGGGGAAGATTCCTCCAAGTTTAAGTGAGGGGGAGACATACAAGCCTAGGAAATCCTCAATCAACACTAAGGTAAGATTTTACAACCTTCTATTCTATTAACTCCTCTTTCTTCATACCCTTCAAATTGATAACACTTCTTCCCCATTTTGGAAACCAAGGCCGAGAGACTTACGAGAAGAAAGTCCCTCTAAGTTGAAGAAGGAGAAAAGCTTAAGAATCTGCAAAGGTAAAATCTTTCTTAAGAACTGGTGTTAGAGAATTTCAAATATTCTTGTGTCAAGATGTCAAATCACCTCTCTTTTAGCACTTTTGGCCGTGGCTACCATCAAGAAGTAGGAAGAAGAATCTTTCCATGTTAAAGTATCAAGTCCAAGAAAAAGCAGGTATTCTTCTGGGTTTCTTCATGCATGTTGAAAATCAAACATCTACGTTCATCTACAAATCCGGATCATACATGCATTATGTTCAAATGACTCTTCTACTATGAATATGTAAAAAGTGTTCTTGCATGCCTCTTATTTGAAGACTGTATGTGATTCATGGGTATGTGCATACATATGACTGTGATGATTTGAAAAAGGGTATAATGCATGTGAGGTTTAAGAAATGTAGAGGTCTCATATGTAGTTGCATGTCATACGAAATGAAAGAATAGGCATGCATGTCTCATTCCAGCATGTCTCATTTCTTTAAAAAGCGTACTAAGAACTCCACTTTAAGTATATTTTTATGTGTTTTCATGATGATCATCAGTTATGTATTTCTTGATGATTTTTGATGTTCATGCATGTTGATGGTTTTGATTTACCATGATTGTGATTCATCATAAGTTTTGATATAAAGCTTGACCATAAAGAATTGTTTCTTGATGATCATCAGGACATTTTTATGCATAAACATCCATGGTTGGGGGCGTTTTAGGGCCGCCACCTTAGCCTTGACTCATCGCCTTCATGATGAAGTGTAATCTTGATGATCATGGCTTAAGTTTGTGTTTTTTCATAGTTTCCATTATCCTATGTATTTGCATGTAATTTTCATCATAATCATGATCATGATCATGTCTCCTTTAGTTCATACCTATGATGGAAACTAACATGCTTGTGTTTAAATGAGATAGAGTCAAAAGTATAATACATGCTCATGAACAAAAATGCATAAGTATGTTATATGTCATATGTCCATACATCAAGAATGCATGTTCATAATCATGATACGTTGAAGTTCTTAGGGGTATAATCATTACACATGCATTAAATGATGCACAAAGTGAATAATCACGTGGTGTATGGACTTGGCATAATTTGGCCAAGAATTTGTATGTGGGTACCAATAAAGTTGTTTTGATATTTACTTGGATATATGTATCTACAATTACGTGTATCAGTATTATTTCATTTGCTAAGTGGATGATGTGTTAAGTATATTGGTTAAGGATTTGATAATAGTTGACAAAGCCCAATAAGTGGGCTATTTCGGAGTCAAAATCTGAGAGCCACATGTAAAGGGTAAAAAATGGAATTTTCCGAGTTTATGACATACATTATGGGCATAAGTATTGAAATTATAAAGACGGAAATTCAGAATGCCTTTTGAACAAGGTTCATGCATTAGAAAACAAGCGTTGGTTAGAGGTGTTGAAATTTTTAGATGATCAAATTAGCCAAATCTAAGCCTACATGCATGCATAAATGAATCAAAGTTTTGAAACAAAATGTTTTTATCGCATGATACGTTTTAAAAGGATTTTACACGTAACGAACCGTACCATGAGATGAATTATTCCAGCGACTTATATATGATATGTTTTGTGATGTTACGATATGTTATGTTATTGGTGCACCAGCCTGACATCGAGACCGGAGTGGTAGATGTCAAGGGCATATATATTTGTGTTATGGCCGAGTGTAACACCTTGTCTGGGTCACACGATCTCCACCATAACGCGTCACTGTTAGATCCATGCACATATGATGTAACACCGTGTTTGAAACACTGTGATTCATATTTGTGCATGCGACTATATGGGAAATCATACGGTATGTCGTGTGTTACCATTAGAACGTTACCAAAAGTTCTATAGCCACCTTATTAAAATGTCATGTTATGAAAGTTACGAAAATGATACGAATGTTATGAAAAGGTTGTGTTTTGAAACGTTTTATGAAAATGAATTATGTTGCAAACTTTAACGAGCATATGCCATATATCCTGAGCCATCACTATTGATACCTTATAAGCCTTCGGTATGATTAAGTTGAACAAATAGAAAGTGATGCATGATGTGAATATAAGGAATTGGGATTTAGCCTGAGACATGGATTAGAATAAGAATGAACAAGTGATGGATTGATTTCTGCAGAATTTAGACATACATTCAAATGGTGACTTACTTTACGCACTTTATATGTTTATGTGATGCTTATGTTTACTTTCACCGCTTGTTACTTTATTTGTAAATGGAGACGAATTGTATTTCATTATTTATACTTGTATTTATTTATCACCTGGTCTCCCATGCATGATCCACATAACAAACCCGAGCAAACATACTTGCTGGGCGATTCATGATCGCTCACTCATTTTTATCGTTATGCAGATCCTTATGATCTGGACTTGGACTTCATAGATGACGAGGCAAGAGTATGATACCTGTGAGGAGCTTAGTGGGCCCTATGACTTTATGTACTTATGATTACTTCAGACATGTACTTGATCTTTTGTACTAATGATACTTATGATGTATTCGGATTAGTTATGATGTATGATGCATGTCGATTTTCCTTTGTGTATTTTATGATGCTTCTGCTATTTCTATACGGGTATATGCGGATGCACCGTTCTGAGATCTTAATCTGGGGTAGGGTGCTACATGTGGTATCATAACCTAGGCTCTAGATCCACAGTGGAAAACATAAAGTAAACGACGACATGATACTTAAGTTATGATCCTAGAATCTAAGTGATAATCTTGGACATAAGGATGATCTTAGAACTAGAGCGACAACCTTAGACTATGTTCCCTTAGAGCAAGTTTAGAGATGAATGGACAAAGAAGCTTATCTCTACTTAGTCAAAGGATGATTACCTTTGAACCCTACCAACTAGAATTGCTCCATAGAGATTGAATAGCCAACTTGGATCAAAATTTCACAAGTAATGATAAACACTGGAAATTAGCCCCCTGAAGTATGGTGAGATAAGAAACACTTTAGACAACCCTAATCAAGAACCTTAAATTGAAAAGGATATCGCGGAAATATTTCTGATCACAACAATAATACAAAATCTAGTATTACAAAATGGAACGGGACTATGACCTTGCTTTGGATAAAAATATTGAGAATTGGTTTTCATGCTAAGAAAAGATCGTAGCTACTAAGAATTAATATCTTGGTAGAGTAATGGTTACTAAGAATGATTTATCAATATTATGAGCGAGTAACAATAGTTGATATGTAGGAGTCCACTAAACTATGACTGGTGGTTAAATAACCAGGTAAGAGATGAGTGGATCAGAGTAGCACAGAGGAAGCGTGGGAATTTGAAATGTCCTAAGTGTTTAATTTTGGTGTACCCTGTTAGAATTAGGCAATCTAAGTTGAAGGTTTTATCCAGAGCACACAAGCGAAAAGTTGTTTTCAAAATGAATATTTTGATTGGGAATAAGAAAAAGACACGTGTTCAAATTGTTTCAAATTGTTCAGATTATTTATGATTATTTTGTCTCAAAAATTTTAAAATGGTTTTAACCTGTAATATTTTGCAAACAAAATTATACCGCTTTAGTTTTGTGTTTTCAAATATAAAATGGATGTTTGTGTAACCAAATAAACATATATTTTCAAGTAGAGCCACACAAGTTATGATTTCAGAAAAATGTGTCCGAACACTGATTTAGTATACAAGATTATGTATGATATTTGTAACATATGATAGGGAAGAATTCAGTAGAACCATCAGAAGTTACTATAGTTTTGTGTTTTCATAAATAGAATAGGTGTTATTGTAAACAGATAAGTCTGTATCCCAAAGCGTAACCACTTAAGTTATGATTTTAGGGAAACATATGTATACCCTTATTCGGTGTGCTAGGTTATTGATGATGTTAGTGATATATACTAAGGGAGGATTAAGTAGAACTACACTAAGCTGATGATTCTGACTCAAAAGTTTCGAGGACAAAATTTTTTGTAAGGTGGAGGAATGTTACGACCCCACCCCCGAGCCTTTAGTAAAAGAAATCAATGGAAATTATGGTTATTAATTTAAGGCACACCGAATAGAATTGATTAAATCATGGAGCCGCACTAAGTGGTACAAGTAAAAATTTTAGTACACATTAAAATTAATAAGTAAACCCTAGGTGACAAAGTGACTTAGGTGAAATAACTAAATGGAAATAAAATTAGGACACAAACTTTATTTTACCTTTAAGTAAAAGTAAAAAAGAAATCTAGGACAGAGAAAAATAAGGTAGACAAAATTGTCCTATTATACCCACCAAAAGGCACTTGGCCGCCCTACACAAGGGAAGAAAAGAAAAATAATGTCTTGCATTTCTCCACATTCAACCACGTATATTTCATGCAATTCCCACCTTGTCTTTTCCCTTCAACCTTCCAAGCCTAATCATTTCTTTTCTTACACCCGTCACTTGCCTTATTCTTGCATGTAACAAGAAGAGAATATTGTCTTACACATTCAAAACTCCATCCAATTACCATGCATCCTTCCACCATGTCACATTCTTAACACTTCAAGAAAATGTCATTTTCTTCCACACCACATGCTTGGCTGCCCGCTACCTTGATTGGAGGATTATTTTATTCTTCAACTAACATTAACTTTCCTAAATCACTTTAAGAAATAAACAAGTGTATAACATATACCCACTTTCTTTTTACACAACACCATTTTCCTTCCTTTTCTTATGTAGGCCGACCATATAAGACAAAGAAGGAGAAATTAATATTTTCTTCCAATATCCATTTTCACCCATTCAGAATACATGCAATTCTTACAGAAAGCCACATTCATACATGTCATAAAACACCATCTTTTCTCCCATTTCTCTCCATTTGGCCAGCCCCATGCAAGACAAAAGGAGGTATCCCTTCCATGTCTTCTCTTCTACTCCACTCCTCTCACTTTGTCATAAGCATGCCGTTCTTTACCCAATTGGATTACATGCACTCTTGCACCACCATCATTCTCCCTCTTCCCTAACAAAAAGTCATGATGAAGATTCTTCATAAGCAGAGAAGGAGAAGAAAAAAATTCTTCATTTACACTTCACTATCCTTCATTC
>AP025071.1:8096939-8112711 GCA_036186865.1 Eustoma russellianum
GGTAATTTTGTTTATGGCTCGGCAATCGGTACACATTCTCCAAGTTCCATCCTTTTTGGGTACTAAAATGACTGGGACGGCTGATGGGCTTAGGCTCTCTCGGAATTGTCCACTCGCTAGGAGCTCCTCTACTTGCCTTTAGATTTCATTGGTTTCTTCAGTGTTGGCTCAATAGGTTGGGCGATTTGCTAACATGGCTCCTAGGACAAAATCGATTTGGTGTTCTATTCCCCTAGTAGGTGGCAACCGGATTGTGGTTTGGTGGGAAATAGAACTTCGTACTCTTGGATAAGGGACGCAACTGAGGTAGGCAAGTTGGGTGAAAGTTCTTCTAGGGAAAGGTGACACGTCTTAGGTATGAGAATGAGGACTGTTTGGTGGCTATAATGGGCTCGTGTGACCTCTCTTTTCTTTGCAAAATACCCACACTTCTTTTTTGTAGCGCCCCGGCCCGATACCGTCATCGGAACCAGTGCACCCGCCGTAGCCTACTATGAGAACTACGAAGCGTCAAGCAGATCAAGCGTACATCCTTCATAATGTAAGATAAAAACCAGCGGAAACGTCATAAAATTTAAACCTTCATCGTCATTAAAACATCCATAAAATGCAGCGGAATTAAAAGGTGTTTGTTCCTCTTGCCAACATAAGTTTTAGATCAACATAACAACAAATGAGTTTTCCAAACTGAAATAAAGTAGTCCAGCATCTATCTATTCCAATGTCCATCATCCCATTGAGCCCACTCGTCGTCGTCTTCAACAAATATCAACTCATATTCAGGCTCACCTGAAAAGGAGCAGAGTAATTGTTCTTAGCGAAATTATCGCTAGCAAGTAACCCGTCTATACACCTTACGGAATCACACACGTCGAGTCACCAGTGTATAAAACATTGCCCAAAAATAAGGTGCTCGGGTTAGCAAATAGCATCTTAATAAAAATTCCTCAAAACCGATAAAGCACATATATGTACACAGATACGGGAACCAACATGTATTTAAACAACGTATCACATAAGCAAATCATAGACTAACCACGTTTCTTGCATGTCAAGTCTTATGCTTCATGTATCATGATGCATGTACTTCTTTAAAATCACACACAACACCCATGCATATGTCTTCTTTCATAAACATGTCATGCATGTCATTTCACAAAACATTTCATCACTTTACATATCATATTCTTTGCGTAGCAGAACTTTATACCCTGTGGGTGATCAGTCCACAGCAAACATTACTTTATACCCCGTGCTGAAAGGTCCACGGCCCCATAACATATAACTTTATACCCCGTGCTGAAAGTTCCACGGCCCCATTTCATATAACATATATCCGTGCTGAAAGGTCCACGGCCCCATTACATATATCATATATCCGTGCTGAAAGGTCCACTGCCCCATAAAATAACTTTGTTTTCCGTGCTGATAGGTCCACGGCCCCATAAAATAACTTTGTTTTCCGTGCTGATAGGTCCACGGACCCATAAAATACTTTATACCCTACTGTTGATTCACAGATCACGCTTTTATACCATGCTTTCGCAGACGTGACTTTTATACCCTGCGATCAACCAGCAGCCATTTTGTCTTTCGAAAACTTTAAACCTTTCTTGTAACCACATGTTCTTTTGCAAAGCAAATCACAAATCAAATGCAAGTGCCCATGTCATGATGCAGGATGCACATGTAACTTCGTATCAAACATGTATCACACACATTCACATATCGTACTTATCAAGTATACAGTCTTGCACCTCAAACACTCCGTGGTCGTATCTTTCCAAGTCCATTCTTCTTACGAATTCACTCAAGATTCAATCTTATTCTAACTTGATCAAACTTACCATCTACACCTCAATTACAAACTCAAACACCTTTGCATTTTATGCTCAAAAGAAGTGTATAAGGTTACAACACGTACATAGGGCACCTAAAGGGTCAAAGAGACTTCCAGTATAATTGGAACGCTACATGAAGCGCCTATAGTGACTTAGAGCGCTTATACTAGGCGTTCCAAGTGTTCGGGGATGTTCCGTAGACATTGAACGCCTACATGAAGCGCCTAATGTGACATAGAGCGCTTTATGTAGGTGTTTGAAGTGTTCGGGGATGATTCAGGACGCATTGAACGCTACATTATGCGCCTAATGTGACATAGAGCGCCTAATGTAGGCGTTCGAAGTGTTCTGACGGTTCTAAATTGCAGTTTTTCTGTACGGGAAAGCTTCAGGACACATTGAACGCTACATTAGGCGCCTAATGTGACATAGAGCGCCTAATGTAGGCGTTCGAAGTGTTCTGACGATGCCAAACTGCAGTTTTTTTGCAGTAACTTCCTCTCCAACACCCTCCTTCTTCAACCCTTTCGTTTTCAACACTTAAAGATCCATCTTAACATCTAGATTCATCTTACCTAACACACATCTAAACATGAATTGATGCCTAGCCATGCCTAACATTATCCACTCTAGCCTTCAATCATTCACAACCTTCAAAAGATCTCATCAACATTCCCAACACAACAAGACTACAGCAATGTCTTCACTCATCTCTCAATTTCTTGCACTTACTCTCAACGTCTAAGTGTAGACAATCAACATAAGAGTAGAGCAAGACAATAAGCACGTCAAAATATACACTTTTATGGGCATGCTTGACAACAACGAAGCACCACACAACTATTTTCATAAATATGGCCCAAAGAACAAGACTTTACACAATTAGCAACAAGACTTACATATAGCAAAGCATTTAAGATAGACAAGACAAGAATACTAATGTGTGATTCATGTTTTCTCTTTGTAAGAACATAGGGCCTTAAGTATCAAAATTTACGTAAAGCGTATAGATAGATTACTTGCCTTTGTTTCTAGTTAATCTTACGGATTTACTGCAGAATTTCAGTGAAGATTGCACCTAGGTTGGCCTTCTTCCTTCCTTTTTTCCTTCCTCTCTTCTTCTTCTTCCTCTCCTTTCTCCTTCTCTTTGCTCCTGCGGTTTTCCCCTCTTCTTTTTTGATGGTATAACCGACCCTCTCAAGATGATGGGGAGTTATACTAAGTATTGTATAACTCCCTTATCTCTTAGTAGGGACTATTCCGGTAATTTCCCTTAATTTCTTTTAATTCAACTTTTAACCCCTTTCTTTTGTTCTTCTATGTTTTGTGTAACTAAGTCACATTACCTACATAATTAATTAAGTTTCATTTAAGGTTGACCTAAGTATTGAAAGTTGCGCTTAAAAATCACGGGGTGTAACATTCCACCCCCTTGCAAAAAGTTTCGTCCCCGAAACTTACGTACCTTAGTCAAAGAGCTGAGGATACTTCTCCCGCATTTGTTCTTCGAGATCCCAAGTGGCTTCACGTTCCGTGTGATTGCTCCACTGAACCTTTACATAAGGGATCACTCTCTTCCTCAACACTTGATCCTTTCGGTCCACAACTTTCACGGGTACTTCCTCATATGTAACATCGTCCTTAAGTTCCAAAGGTTGAGCTTCAAGTACATGACTTGGATCCGCCACGTACTTTCTTAATTGTGACACGTGGAAAACATTGTGTACTTGCGCCAACACCGGAGGTAATGCCAACTTATATGCCAAGTCCCCTACCTTCTCAAGTATTTCATAGGGACCAATGAATCGAGGGCTTAGCTTGCCTTTTATTCCAAATCTCATGACGCCCTTCGTAGGTGATACCTTCAAATAAACTTTTTCTCCCACGTCGAAATCCAATGGTCGTCGTTTGGAATCTGCCCAACTCTTGCTACGGTCCTAAGCCGTCTTGAGTCTTTCCCGAATGACCTTCACCTTCTCTAACGTTTTCTCTAATATCTCAGGTCCAGTAATGATCCTCACGCCCACTTCGTCCCAATAAATCGGAGACCTACATTTCCTTCCATACAAAGCCTCAAAAGGAGCCATATCAATTGCGCTGTGGTAACTATTGTTATAAGAAAACTCCATCAGCTTTACCATTCCGTCCCAACTCCCTTTGAAATCCAGCACGCAAGCTCTTAGCATATCTTCCAAGGTTTGAATTGTCCGCTCGGACTGTCCATCAGTTTGGGGATGATACGCCGTACTCAACCTTAATTCCGTACCCATGGCTTCTTGGAATGCTGTCCAAAACTTAGATGTGAACCGTGAATCTCAGTCGGATACTATACTTACTGGGACACCATGTAAGCTCACAATGTTCTCCATATACACATTCACTAGCTTGTCGAGAGGTGTTTCACTTGAAACGGGTAAGAAATGGACAGACTTTGTTAAACGATCCACGATAACCCAAACCATGTCACATCCACTTCTTGTCTTTGGTAAACCAGCTACAAAATCCATTGTGACATGTTCCCATTTCCATTCGGGAATCTCCAACGGCATCAACAATCCACCGGGCCGTTGGTGTTCCGCCTTGACTTGTTGACACACCAAACACCTCTCTATGAATTCCGCAATATGTCTTTTCATCCCAGACCACCAATAGTAATGCTTCAGATCTCTATACATCTTGGTGCTACCGGGGTGTATTGATAACCTCGAATTATGAGCTTCTTACAAAACTTCTTTCCTAAGTTCGTCAACATCCGGGACGCATAACCTTTCCCTAAACCATAAGCTCCCATCCTCTTTGGTCCGAAATCCTTCAACTTGACTATGTTTCACCCTTTCCATTATCTCGCTTAAAGCCTTATCTTTCTTCTGAGCCTCCTTTATCCTATCAATCAAACTCGGTGTGATGGTCAATGCTGTCAGGACGTTCACCGTGGATTCCACCAAATCCAAACCAAATTCCTCCATCTCTCTTTCCAATGGTGATTGTCGTGCATGGCTGGACTTTCTACTTAAGGCGTTGGCTACCTTGTTAGCCTTTCCCGGGTGATAATGAATAGTTAGGTCGTAGTCTTTTAGCAACTCCAACCACCTCCGCTGCCTCATATTCAATTCCTTCTGAGAGAACAAATATTTTAGACTCTTATGATCCGTGAATACCGCGCACTTCTCTCCATACAAATAATGTCGCAAGATCTTCAAGGCGAACACAACCGCGGCAAGTTCAAGATCATGTGTGGGATAGTTTTGCTCATAAGGCTTTAGCTGTCTTGAGGCATATGCGATGACTCGTTCGTTTTGCATTAAAACACAACCTACAAACAAGGTGTTAGTCTAAACTTAATGGGTATACAAGATCATAACCTTATACTATAATTTACGTACCTGACCCGTTCTTTGACGCATCACTATAAATCACAAATCCATCCGTTCCAGAGGGTTGAGCCAATACTGGAGCTGTCGTTAATCTCTTCTTAAGCTCCGTGAAACTTTGCTCGCATTCCGCCGTCCACTCAAACTTGGACTTCTTTTGAATAAGGCGACTGAGAGGTACGGAAATTCTCGAGAATCCCTCAACAAATTTTCTGTAATAACCTGCTAGACCCAAAAAACTTCGCACTTCGGTGACATTGGTAGGTCTAGGCCATTCAGTTATGGCTTCCACCTTCTTCGGGTCAACAGCAAACCCCTCTTCTGATATCACATGACCCAAGAAAGCCACACTTCTTAACCAAAACTCACACTTGCTAAACTTTGCATAAAGTTGTTTCTGCCTCAAAATGCCTAGTACGGTTCTCAAATGCTCAGTGTGAGTTTGCTCGTCAGGAGATTACACAAGAATATCATCTATGAATACCACTACAAACTTATCCAACTGTTCTCGAAAGACGGTATTCATAAGATCCATAAAAGCCGCAGGTGCATTTGTCAATCCAAATGGCATCACTAAAAATTCATAGTGGCCATACCTTGTGCGGAAAGCTGTCTTTGCGATGTCCTCGGCCTTCACTCGCAACTGATGATACCCTGATCGGAGATCAATTTTAGAGAAAATCTTGGCGCCCTTGAGTTGATCAAACAAATCCTCAATTCGTGGAAGGGGACACTTATTCTTGATGGTAACTTTATTCAACTCTCTATAATCTATACAAAGCCTCATGCTACCATCTTTCTTCTTTACAAACAAAACAGGCGCTCCCCATGGCGATACACTAGGGCGGATGAACTTCTTGTCCAATAACTCCTGCAGTTGCTCCTTCAACTCTCTCAGTTCTGCCGGAGCCATTCTATAAGGAGCTTTAGAAATAGGTTCTGTCCCTGGAATCAAGTTGATCTCGAACTCAACTTCCCTCGGGGGTGGTACTCCTGGTAAATCTTCCGGAAACACATCAAGGAATTCATTGACCACTGGAATTTGCTCAATAGACGGTACCTCCTGAGTAACGTCCATGGCATACACTAGAAATCCCTCAGCACCTTTCATTAATGCCTTGCGCGCTTGTGCAACCGACACGTACACCTTTTTGGGTACCTTCTTTCGTTCCGCATCTCCTTGAAATATTACCTCCTCCATCGTAGCATTCTTGATTGTCACTTGCTTCAACCGACAATCAATATTAGCGTGATTCTTGGCTAACCAGTCCATTCCTAATATGACGTCAAAGTCATACATCTGAATAGGGATCAGTGTGGCAGGGAATGTTTGTCCTTCAAACTCCAATTCACAATCCCGGTACCGATGATACGAAACCATAATTTGATCTCCGGCCGCTTGAACACGATACGGCGTTTCTAACCACTCAGGCAGACTACTCAGGTGTTTAGTGAATCTCTTTGCTACGAAGGAGTGGCTTGCGCCGCTATCAAAGAGCACGTTGGCAGGTACCTTATTTACTAAAATCGCACCTAAAGCCATATCAAGTTATACACGGAAAATTAAGCACATAATACTTAATTCATTAAAGATTTAAACTTAGTTTAAATGGTACCTGCTACTACGTCGGTAGCCTCCTGCACATCCGTATCCGTCATGAGATGTACACGGGCATTTGCTCTAGGCTTCGCTCTCGGCTACTGAGCCGCCTCTCCAGGATTATTTTTCTTCATCTCCGGGCAGTCCCTAATCATGTGACCCACTTGACCGCATCGGAAACATGCTCCAACCACTTTCCTACACTCTCCAACGTGGTTCCTGTTGCAATGTGGACAAACTCCTACAGCCTGCTGAGCTACTTGATTCTGGGGTGGCAGTCTCTGAAAATTTCCAACTGGGCCTCTCTTCGAAATCTTGACCCAACGTTCGGGTCTTCCACCAACTCTCACATCCTCCCTTGGCCTCTTGCCTCAATCAGACCCTCCAACACTAGCTGCTCTTGCCGCTACTCTACGGAAATCGCTCTCAACCCGAAAACATGCATCTAGCATATCCTCATAAGTTTTCATTCCCGCATTCACTATCGCCGATTGTATCCTCGAGTCCAAACCCCTCTCAAACTTCGTCATCTTAAGACGATTATCAGACATGATCGCAGGGGCAAACTTACCCAAAGCATGGAAACGATCTGCATACTCCGACACCGTCATCCTTCCTTGCTCCAATCTGTCAAATGCTCTTATCTTGTCCAATATTGCAGTCTCCGGTACGTAGTACTTCAGGAAAACATCACAAAACTGTGTCCAAGAGATTGGTGGGGTCATTCTCAACACAATTCCTTCCCACCATTCGCTAGCCTTGCCACTTAAAAGGGGTGTGGCCACTTCAACCTTTATCTCATTCGGTACTTGCACTAGCCTAAAACATTTCTCCACCTCAGCCAACCAGTGCTGAGCCTCCTCCGGATCAGTACATCCACCGAACTCCGGCACCCTCATCTTCTTTATCTCTCCATAAAAGAACCTAATGTTATGCTGTGGCGGTGGTGGAGGCAAAGGCTGATGCTGTTGCACATACCCTTGTGCAATCACCGTCAGTGCATCAGTGAGCACCTGGGGTAAAACAACTTGTGGTGGCTGGTTCTCCTGTCCATTGCCAGAGTTGCCTGTGTTATCTCTTCTTGGAGGCATATTTCTCTGAAAAGGTCAACATTGCATTAGCATTCAGTAAATACAAGGGGTTACTGAAAGCTTGAATGCGTACTAATAGGTGAGGTGTGTAGTACAACTATTAATACAAAGTTAGATAATAAGACACGCTCGCACACACCCAACCCATATCATACTTAACCACTAAAGAGATCAACACCTATAACTAAAGATCAACCTTAAAGGAGAATCATAGCTTAGGTGTCTAAAAATCATGAACCTAAGTTTCCGAGATAGATCTGAAGCCTAGGCTCTGATACCACCTATAGCGCCCCGGCCCGATACCGTCATCGGAACCAGTGCACCCGCCGTAGCCTACTATGAGAACTACCAAGCGTCAAGCAGATCAAGCGTACATCCTTCATAATGTAAGATAAAAACCAGCGGAAACGTCATAAAATTTAAACCTTCATCGTCATTGAAACATCCATAAAATGCAGCGGAATTAAAAGATGTTTGTTCCTCTTGCCAACATAAGTTTTAGATCAACATAACAACAAATGAGTTTTCCAAACTGAAATAAAGTAGTCCAGCATCTATCTATTCCCATGTCCATCATCCCATTGAGCCCACTCGCCGTCGTCTTCAACAAATATCAACTCATATTCAGGCTCACCTGAAAAGGAGCAGAGTAATTGTTCTTAGCGAAATTATCGCTAGCAAGTAACCCGTCTATACACCTTACGGAATTACACACGTCGAGTCACCAGTGTATAAAACATTGCACAAAAATAAGGTACTCGGGTTAGCAAATAGCATCTTAATAAAAATTCCTCAAAACCGATAAAGCACATATATGTACACAGATACGGGAACCAACATGTATTTAAACAACGTATCACATAAGCAAATCATAGACTAACCACGTTTCTTGCATGTCAAGTCTTATGCTTCATGTATCATGATGCATGTACTTCTTTAAAATCACACACAACACCCATGCATATGTCTTCTTTCATAAACATGTCATGCATGTCATTTCACAAAACATTTCATCACTTTACATATCATATTCTTCGCGTAGCAGAACTTTATACCCTGTGGGTGATCAGTCCACATCAAACATTACTTTATACCCCGTGCTGAAAGGTCCACGGTCCCATAACATATAACTTTATACCCCGTGCTGAAAGGTCCACGGCCCCATTTCATATAACATATATCCGTGCTGAAAGGTCCACGGCCCCATTACATATATCATATATCCGTGCTGAAAGGTCCACGGCCCCATAAAATAACTTTGTTTTCCGTGCTGATAGGTCCACGGCCCCATAAAATAACTTTGTTTTCCATGCTGATAGGTCCACGGCCCCATAAAATACTTTATACCCTGCCGTTGATTCATAGATCACGCTTTTATACCCTGCTTTCGCAGACGTGACTTTTATACCCTGCGATCAACCAGCAGCCATTTTGTCTTTCGAAAACTTTAAACCTTTCTTGTAACCACATGTTCTTTTGCAAAGCAAATCACAAATCAAATGCAAGTGCCCATGTCATGATGCAGGATGCACATGTAACTTCGTATCAAACATGTATCACACACATTCACATATCGTACTTATCAAGTATACAGTCTTGCACCTCAAACACTCCGTGGTCGTATCTTTCCAAGTCCATTCTTCTTACGAATTCACTC
This sequence comes from Eustoma russellianum, assembly GCA_036186865.1. Lineage (NCBI taxonomy): Eukaryota > Viridiplantae > Streptophyta > Magnoliopsida > Gentianales > Gentianaceae > Eustoma > Eustoma russellianum. The sequence continues at coordinate 8,106,500 of AP025071.1, forward strand.
AAGATTCAATCTTATTCTAACTTGATCAAACTTACCATCTACACCTCAATTACAACTCAAACACCTTTGCATTTTATGCTAAAAAGAAGTGTATAAGGTTACAACACGTACATAGGGCACCTAAAGGGTCAAAGAGACTTCCAGTATAATTGGAACGCTACATGAAGCGCCTATAGTGACTTAGAGCGCTTATACTAGGCGTTCCAAGTGTTCGGGGATGTTCCGTAGACATTGAACGCCTACATGAAGCGCCTAATGTGACATAGAGCGCTTTATGTAGGTGTTCGAAGTGTTTGGGGATGATTCAGGACGCATTGAACGCTACATTAGGCGCCTAATGTGACATAGAGCGCCTAATGTAGGCGTTCGAAGTGTTCTGACGTTCTAAATTGCAGTTTTTCTGTACGGGAAAGCTTCAGGATACATTGAACGCTACATTAGGCGCCTAATGTGACATAGAGCGCCTAATGTAGGCGTTCGAAGTGTTCTGACGATGCCAAACTGCAGTTTTTCTGCAGTAACTTCCTCTCCAACACCCTCTTTCTTCAACCCTTTCGTTTTCTACACTTAAAGATCCATCTTAACATCTAGATTCATCTTACTTAACACACATCTAAACATGAATTCATGCCTAGCCATGCCTAACATTATCCACTCTAGCCTTCAATCATTCACAACCTTCAAAAGATCTCATCAACATTCCCAACACAACAAGACTACAGCAATGTCTTCACTCATCTCTCAATTTCCTGCACTTACTCTCAACGTCTAAGTGTAGACAATCAACATAAGAGTAGAGCAAGACAATAAGAACGTCAAAATATACACTTTTATGGGCATGCTTGACAACAACGAAGCACCACACAACTATTTTCTTAAATATGGCCCAAAGAACAAGACTTTACACAATTAGCAACAAGACTTACATATAGCAAAGCATTTAAGATAGACAAGACAAGAATACTAATGTGTGATTCATGTTTTCTCTTTGTAAGAACATAGGGCCTTAAGTATCAAAATTTACGTAAAGCGTATAGATAGATTACTTGCCTTTGTTTCTAGTTAATCTTACGGATTTACTGCAGAATTTCAGTGAAGATTGCACCTAGGTTGGCCTTCTTCCTTCCTTTTTTCCTTCCTCTCTTCTTCTTCTTCCTCTCCTTTCTCCTTCTCTTTGCTCCTGCAGTTTTCCCCTCTTCTTTTTTGATGGTATAACCGACCCTCTCAAGATGACGGGGAGTTATACTAAGTATTGTATAACTCCCTTATCTCTTAGTAGGGACTATTCCGGTAATTTCCCTTAATTTCTTTTAATTCAACTTTTAACCCCTTTCTTTTGTTCTTCTATGTTTTGTGTAACTAAGTCATATTACCTACATAATTAATTAAGTTTCATTTAAGGTTGACCTAAGTATTGAAAGTTGCGCTTAAAAATCACGGGGTGTAACATTTTTGGACTCAGTGACTCCTATGGGTACTACCTCTTTTCCCTTGCTCTCTTGTTTTTTGTTCTCACTTTTCATGCTTTCCACGAATTTTCTCTCGGCTTCTTTTTCCTTAGGATCGGCCCTAGACTTAGACATGCGTTAGTGATCTTCGTGGACTTTGTGTGGCTGAAGTGCATGCAATTTGTACAATTTGTCATTCAATTTGAAAGAATAACGATTCAAATAACCATCATATATCACATATCGATCAAATTGACATGGCCTACCAAGTAAGATATGACTAGCATGCATTGGTGCAACATCACATAAAACATCATCTTTGTAACTACCAATGCTAATAGAAATCAAAACTTGTTTACTTATGCTAACTTCAACGTAATCATTTTACCATGCAAGTTTGTAAGGATGCAGATGATTAGTCATAGGCAAATTCAGTTTTCTTACCAATTCGATACTAGCCACATTCGCACAAGAACCGGAATCAATGATCATGGTGCACACTTTACCATTTATCATGCAATGAATATGGAAAATGTTTTCTCTATGCTGTTTGTGATCATCTAATTTCGGATATGCATTTAAAACTCCACGCACAACAAGAAAATCCTTAGTGTCAAAATCATCTAATGCGCCTAGATCTTCTTCAGGTTCAATTTCATTATCATGCTCAGATTCGTTTTCATGCTCGGACTCAGGCACATATTCGTTTGTTTCCTCAAATAACGTGATTCGTTTTGCATTAGGACACTCTTTTCCTATGTGACCACGTCCTTGACATTTATAGCATCTAATGTCCCTAAACCTGTTTGAGAGATCAGAAGAATTTCCGGTAGGAGGCTTTTGCTGGGTGCGGTCATCTCTCCTTTCTGTGGATTGCACACGATTGTCCATTCTTTGTGACACACCTTGGTCACGTGTTTGGCCTCCTGTAGGCCGTGAGCTTCCCATTTCTGAAGGCTTGTTGGAAAACCTTGATGAAGACTGATTAGTACGATAAGTGGAATTGAAATTGGAGGAACTACATACCTTTAATTGGTGTTCAATCTTTTCAGCCATATGGACCATGGTTGTGAGGTCAAGATAAGGTTGAAGGTCAACCCTTTGCGCAATCTCTCTGTTTAAACCATGTAAGAAACGAGCCTTGGTGGCTTCTTCGGGTTCCTGCAAGTTAGACTTTTCCAACAAAATTTCTAACTCTTTGTAATACTCCTCTACACTTTTGGAACCTTGTCGTAAGTTTTGCCCTTTTTCTTTTATCTTGTTCTTTTGTTTTTCTTCCCTTCCATACTATTTCAACGTAAGCAAGGTTCAGATTCCCTTTTTTTGAATAGGGGAAGAATTGAAATTTCATGCGTTTTGCACTTAGCACTTCTGTTTTCGGACAGAATAGTGCAATGTCTTTAAATTGCAGTTTGCAACCTTGAATTGCAACAAAATAACCTTGGAAAGTGAGGGAAATTGGGGTAGGGCCGAATTGGGATTAGGGTTAGGGCTTTCGATTTAGGGTTTTTTTGAACTTTTGGGTATTTGCAGGATTGGGATCTTGGGCGTTGATTGTTCGGTATATATGGCTATTTGGGTTGGTAATTGATGATTTGTGTGTTCAATTTGGATAATGGCTAAGTGTAGGACAGAATTGAACCAAAATTCAAATTCTAGGGTTAGGGTTTTTTTGAATGAATTGGGAACTTTGGATGCTGATTTCGTTAGGTGAAATTGGGTTGGGGCTTGTTGTTAAGAGTGTAAATAAGGTAGTTTGGAATCAGGTTGGTGAGTTTTAGGGTTGGGTTGGGGTGGGCGCTGGTTGGGCCGTGGGGTTTGGAATGATTTTAGGGTGTTCTTGCTGTTGAAAAGGTCTTGTGAAGACAAACACACGTAGGACTACTTGACTTAAAGCATGAAATCAATCACAATGCGAATCACAAGATGCATACAATCATCACCAATTAAAAGCTTCGGTAGCAACAAGATGATTTGAACCCGAGGTAGCTTTATAGGCTGATGGTTGTAGTAAAAAGAGAGTTGAATGTATTTTAAATTCTCAAACCCTAACTGTCCAAGTTTGAATGATAAAATTAAGATGTTTGATGCACAAGTTGGATAAACGTGACACTAGAACAAGAATCAACAAAGATGCTAGAATGATGAAGAACAAGGCTCACCGAAATCCAAATGACTCAAACAACTGGACGTTTTGTTTTTTTTAGAAATGCAAGACAAATGGCGTGTAGAATGACGGGTAGAAGAAGGACACAACTGACTTGAAATGGCTAGGCTCAAAAGAAAAGGAAATGAAAGATGGTGGAATAGAGTAACCTGGCTCTGATACCAATTTGATGCGTGCAAGACATGCTCCAACAATTCCACCTTTCAAACGTCATTCACAAAGGGTTAGGCACACAGAAGAAGACTTCCCCTTGCTTCCTTAGTGATAAAAAGTGTGGATCAAATGAGCAAGACCAACACTTCAAGATGGTCGTTGATCAGGCAAACCAATATGGCCCTCCTGGACGGCACCTTTTAGCAATGTCAACACCTTGAAAATGCTCAACTTTGAAGAATCTTAACTTAGGTTTTTAATGCAAAACCAAGAAAACAAAGTCTCACACAAAGTGAAGAAAATATCAAGAATTGTTATTCATCAAAAGTTGCTCTCCTAGGCGCCCAAAAAGGCTCTATTTATAGGCTGAGATTGACGTCCTATCAACCTTAAAATATCTAGAATTAATTCAAAATAAAGCTAGCTAACAATGTTTGAAAATTGAAAATTGTTTGAATTCAAAACTAAAACAAATTCTAGCTAAAATCTGAAAATCTTGCAAGATGTTATCCTTATGTATCCAGCCTTGTAAGAGGTCCATATGATGCCTTGGAGGAGCTGATTTGATGAGTAGAAGGTGTTAGAACTTGAATTCAAAAGTTTGGTGAATTTTGAATTCAAGTTAAGTTTGAATTTGAGTGCACTTTGAATTTGATTGTTGGATATCCTCCCTCCTCCTTCCAGCCGTGTTTAATAAGTCCAAGAGATGTCTTGAAATCTGATTTGATGATGATAATATGGCTGGAGTTGAATTCAAAAGATGGTTCAAGTTTGAATTCAAAATTGAGTTTGAATTTGAATTCAAACTTGGATTCAATTTGAATTGGCAATTATCCTTCTTTTTCTTTCAAGATGGCGTGTAAATTGGCTGGAGATATAGGCTGAAATCTTATTGAATTTTAAGTATCCAATTGGTTGAAACTTGAATTCAAATTAGGGTTGAATTTAAATTCAAGTTCAACTTCAAGTTGATCTTCATCCTCTGTTCAATTTTGGTCGGCCCCTTTTGGTCCTTGGATATGATTTTGAGTTCAATTTCGAAAAAACAAATCCATCTTGGACACATTTGAATTTGTCTTTGTGGAGACAAACATTCTCTTAAAGACAACATTCTTTTTGTCTCCCATTTTGCAACACACGGCTACATTCCTCCTTTTTGGGCCTCCATTTCATTTGGATCTTCCATCTACGTAATATACCTACAAAGCAAACACATAAAACAAAGATCACAAGAAGACAAGACAAACTTTAAAATAAAGACACACGCACACTCATATGCTCGCCAAGGGCTTAAAGGGCGGGTTCAATGAAATGAACCCATGGAACCTTAGGTTCATCTTGAACATGATTATACAAGAAGGTTCTGACTTGATGACAAAGTTCTCTTGTCCTCCTTCTTGTCATAGGGTCCTTGACCTCTTGATGGAATCTTTGATCCTCATCGAACCCTTGATACTCATCACATCTCAAACAAAGTAAACATTTTCTCTCCACTAAAGTCTCTCCCTCTTCAAATTCAAGACACCTCTACCCCTCTTAAAGGCCAAACCCGTGGACACCATGTTGAAGTTGAGGAGACTTATATTTTATTTCTTCTACTATTCTGTATTCCAAATTCCATGCTAATTCAAGAATATCTCTCTCTCTTCTTACCAAGACAAAAACAAATTCTTCAAATAGCACAAATAGCCCCCAAAACCGTGGGTTATACAAGAGGAAAAGGGGAAGATTCCTACAAGTTTAAGTGAAGGGGAGACATGCAAGCCTAGGAAATCCTCAACCAACACTAAGGTAAGATTTTGCAACTTTCCATTCTATTAACTCCTCTTTCTTCATCCCTTCAAATTGCTAAACAATTCTTCCCTATTTTGGCAACCGAGGCTGAGAGACTTAGGAGAAGATAGAGAGTCCCTCTAAGTTGAAGAAGGAGGAAAGCTTAAGAATCTCCAAAGGTGAAATCTTTCTTAAGAATTGATGTTAGAGAATTTCAAATATTCTTGTGTCAAGATATCTAAATCACCTCTCTTTTAGGCCCTTAGGCAGTGGCTACCATTAAGAAGTAGGAAGAAGAAATCTTTCCATTTTAAAGTCTTAAGTCAAAGAAAAGACAAGTATTCTTCTTGGTTTCTTTATGCATTTGAAAAATCAAACATCTACTTTCATCTACAAATTCGGATCATACATGCATTATGTTCAAATGACTTTTCTACTATGAAAATGTAAATAGTGTTCTTGCATGCTTCTTATTTGAAGACTTGTATGTGATCCTTGAATATGTGCGTACATATGACTATGATGATATGAAAAAGTGTCATGCATGTGAAGTTTAAGAAAAGTAGAGGTCTCATATGTAGTTGCATGTCATATGAAATGAAAGCATAGGCATGCATGTCTCATTCCATGGAAAGTGTGGGTTGCATGTCTTATTTCTTGAAAAGGTGTAC